>JASANC010001655.1:0-12211 GCA_030248135.1 Theristus sp. LFF4_11 | reverse complement strand
CTATGTACAGGGTGAGCCAAAAAAAGGTTCCAATTCTAAAATGCTCTCACTAGCTTGTGCTGAGGTGTTTCGAGCTGAAAATTGGAACACTATTAAAAAACATTTGGAGGTTTTTTCTGACCAAATTTTTGTTACGGTATGTTGTCCCTATCACTCACTACAGCAGAATATCTGAAAAACATGAAAATCGATAAATGTTGTGAAATACAAAGGGAGGATTTAGCTGTAACAAAGGGACCTCATAGCTCAAAATTTTTGAACACTGTTAGAACACTTTGGGAGGTTTTTTGTGTTTTAATTTTTTTGCTTACACGTATCAGTTCACTTTTACAGTCTAATTTTCAAAAAAATAGCAATTTTTGACGAAAAAACAATGTTTATCAATAATCTCACTGTTTATCTTGCTCATAAACTGATTTCCGAACTGATGCATCGTCACGCGAGGTCAAATTGAATTTTGTACAAAATTTCCGAACCACTGTTGAAAAGTTATTCGCATGTTCCCACCAATTGGCAGACCAGACTCGCTGCTCTGCCGTCCACACTTAACCATGATGGCAGCAAAGACTGAAAATGGAATTGCGTCTTTCACTGTAGAAAACAACTTGTCTGCTGTGGTGAAAGTCTGCTGGCAAATTGTGTGAATTAAAAAAGGAAAAACAAGTTGCCTCTGGAAAGTTAAATTTGCATCTGTTCTGAGCAGAACCGCTCACGCACGCTCAGACTCGAAGTGAAACATCAGGGTGATCAAAGACGTTCAAATGCAATTCGGCATTCGGAATTTTCAAGCTACTGTTTGTGCATATTGCTTTTTTCATATTTTTTGGTGTTGTGAATACTCGGGTTGTCACCAACGTTCATCATTTGATTTTTGTTACAGCTAAATCAACACTCTGCATTTTACAACATTTGTCGATTTTTCATATTTTCCAGATATTTTGCTGTAGTGAGTGACAGAGACAACATACCGTGACAAAAATTTGGTCAAAAAAACCTCCAAATGTTTTCTAATAGTGTTCCAATTTTCAGCTCAAAACACTTCAGCACAAGACAGTGAGAGCATTTTAGAATTGGAACCTTTTTTTTGGCTCACTCTGTACATGTTGATCATTGAATTTTAAGCCCTGCAATTTAGGTTTCAGTTTTTGTGTATAGGAATTCATTCTATTCCAAGAACGGGAAGCGCGGGAGCGCGCGGGCTACGACGATCCAGCAACGTACGACAGGTTGCGCAGCACGTACAACACGCTGCTCGGATTGGCTGAGTACAAGTTCTTTGGCAGAGTAAGTGCGGAAATACACACCAAAACATATCTAAATTACAAAAGCGAGTCGGTAAAAATTGTAATGTTTCATTTCTTGATTTTTTATTAGATTTTGATTTTGCTTAGATGTAATTCAGATTTTGATTGTGAATTGTGAACTCTGATGCTACACAGGTTCTGGGAGCAGATCCGCCTGACTTGATCGACGCCAGTGACCCGCACAATCCGACCGCAAACTTTTTCGAAGGTGACATTATACTGAGCGAACAACAGATGGACAAACTTGTGCGGTCAGTTTCGATAGCTGTTGATCCGTTTCATTCCGAACAACTCAATATTCACGTTATCTCAACAACGGTTGCCGTATTATTATCTGCAATTCTCAGTGCCGCGCGCGAAGAGTTGCTTGGACAACTGGACGAAGCCTCTGAAGGTCAGTTACCCGAGGCGCTACTTCGTCTGCTCGGTAGGCGCCGCCGTGTCAAACGACGTCTGACTGCGGACTTGGCCGAGCGGTGGCCTCATCCACGAATCAAGTATCGAATTGACACCAGCAGTGGAGGTGACCTACACTGTATATGTTTTTTGCCAAATTATCTTAGTTCACGTTTGTAAAAGAAGAATACAAATTGAAAAGGTGACAACTTGCAGTTGACGTCGCCGCAGTGCACCGCGGAATTCAGTTGATACAAGATAACACGTGCCTGCGATTCGCTGAGATCAACCGTCCCCAATCCTCGGACGACTACATGGAATTCTATCGGGGATCCGGGTAAACTGGCTTTGTGGACTGATTTTGTTCAGAAACCGAACAAAAACATTTGTCCTGCCACAGTTGCTCATCGAGCGTCGGTCGTCGTGGCGGCCGTCAGACAGTCTCAATCGGGTCTGGCTGCACCAAAGTCGGCACCGTGGCACACGAAATATGTGAGTGAGCAAAGTGGCACACACAGCAAACACGGCAGTGGTGAACTGCTGTGGCACTTGAAGAACTTCAAATAGTGCAATCAATTGGAACTATTGTACGGCATGGCCGTTTAAGCGTGGCAGCTTTTCTCAGGGTACAAGGAGCGCGCGAAAGAAATGAACGCGAAAAAAAGAGTGTCAATGAAAGAAAAAAGACGTTAAGCAACCCAATTCTGTGTAATTTAAAGTGTTTTTAAATTGATCAATTTATTCGTGCCATATTCTATTTGTTTTTTTACCATTGCACGACTGGCAAATATCTCGGCATTTTTAAGAAAGAAAGCTCCTAGTCTGCGACTAATCTCGCCTTGATTGAGAAAACAAGGACTGCCTTAGTTATTCAGCCATACTGCGCAGTTTGTTATCTTTATTCGAACCTGTTTTAATTTTTATTAGAATTTTTATGAAAGGCAGAACATCCTAAAGAACAGAATCGGGTCAGGAAGCAAGAAAACGTATTTAGCCACAAATACATGTACGTTTTTTGATTTCAACTAAACCCGCGCGATCCCCATTCTTCCGTAATTCAAAGTTTCACGTGCTGTGTATTCTGCTAAAAAATCTGACAGGTTTGAAGAAACACACAGCCTACTACAACCAAATGTTGCCTTCAGCACACGCACTCGGCTTCTGGCACGAGCAATCAAGACCCGACCGTGACGAGCATGTTCAAATTGTTGCTGAGAACATTCAGCCGGATCGACTGCACAATTTCCTGAAACGCAGTGAAGATGACGTCACAACAATGGGCGTGCCGTACGACTATGGCAGCGCCATGCACTACAGATCAACGGTGACTATGGCGGCACATTGCTCCAACTCATGTGGAAACAAGTTGCTGAGTGCGATCAAACAATCGTGAACGTTTCAGTCATTTCAAGCGGACGGCGTCGATGACGTCACAATAAGAACTCTCGACGCGAACCAGCAGCGCACGATCGGGCAACGTGAAACGCTGTCGTTTTACGACATCAAGTTCATCAACATCGCCTACTGCTCAGGTGCAAAGTCAGAGCTGCGCTGCATACGTTTTTTATTAAATTATATAATTAGATTATTTAAGATTAGATTCAAGCCTAAATGTTGACTGTCTGAACTGTGTATGTACGAACCGCGATGGCCACGCATTCATCACCAGTAGGTTTCGAAGTTCATTCGTAGATGTCTGCTCGAGTAGCTCGACGTCGCTGCTCTGCGAGCACAACGGTTACCCGGATCCGAACAACTGCGACCAGTGCAAATGCGCGGACGGCTTCGGCGGACGTCGCTGCGAACGGGCTGCCGCCACCGACGACGCGGCCACCTGCGGCACCATCGACCTGACGGCAGACGCAGAGTGGCGGACGATTTCTGCCAGTGGTCACATTCGATGCAACTATTTCATCAAGGTAGTATCTTTTCTTTAAGACCTGCGACTCCATGCGGTTGTGGACGTGAAATGAAACTAGTTTCAATCTTTATGTGGTAATTCAGAATAACCCAAGTGACCCGGACTTATTTTGGGGAACTCGGATTCTTTTGCCAATTTTGAATTCCCGCGGCGTGCCTTGAATTGCCCATCTATGCGCGCATTGAGACGCGGGACCAAAATAAAAGATATTATGTACGGTGTGTGCAGAGAGACACATCAAACGAATTTTCACATCGTTCGTGTTTCAGTTTCTGGATCTGGGCAACAAACGAAACTTTATACTCTGAAAACACAACGTGGCTTTTCCAGGCCGGGCAAAATCAAAAGGTTGAACTCGAAGTGCAAACGTTCAACTTCCGCTCACGTAGCGTCTGCAAATACGACTACCTGGAGTTGAAACTTGATGGCGACCTCGGACGAACCGGCGCTCGGTTGGAGAGTTTTTTTTATTTTGAAACTCCTCCTGACCGAAAGCAGAAACCCAAAAGCACCAAACTCTGGTGGATTTTTGTCCGTGTGCATTAATGGATACTGAGCGTCCCGTTGAGCCAGTGCACTTGGGTGTGACTTGACTTTTTTTGTTTGGACTCGGTCTTAATAATATGACAAAGCAATAACAAACCCGTTGCTGTCAGTCTGTGTCACGCCAAACCGGACGGCCCCGTTGAATCTGCTGGTCCAATGGCCATGGTGATCTACAGTGGTCGGTCGGGAAAACAGTTTTCGCTGCGTTATCGTGCCAAATCTCGCAATATTTCAATTGGTCGGTGCCCTCGCGGACGAGGTCGTCGCACGTGGTGTCTGCAGTGATAAACGTTAGCAACCAAGCGAGTCTTGCTTTGCAAGTTCTGCTCATGATCATATAGTTGTGATTGTTTTTGAGCGGTTTTGCTTTGTAGTTTTGCGTAATGATTCCGTGTCCATGTGTTTGTTCAATACATTGAGAAGGTCTCTTTGGTTTCACCTGCATATTTTTATGCAGTGTCAATGAAATGCGTCGCCAATGAACAAACATTCTGCGTATCGTGGACCAGTGCTTTTCTCGGCGTGTTCATCCAGTGCTAAACACAAATCGCGCACCAAAACGATTCAAGAAAATTTGACAAAACATTTATTACGCACAACAAAAGCACACATGGTGAAGAAAATATTCGAAAAAACACACACGCACAAATAAAATACTTCACCGAACGCACAAAACGGGCGCAGAGCCGAGTGCGCACGCGACTGGTGCAGAAGACAGAAAAAAGATATAAAAAACGACAGAACTTTACGTGGACACATTATCGTTGCGCGTGTTGTCTCAGTGCCTACCGTAATCTGCACAGCGTTTCACAAATCATCATCCCGCATTACGTACGGCACGAGCGTGACAGACCGTGTCTCAATAAAACCATTCCAATCGCGCCTGACTGATCAAGGTGACTCAGTCTGCCTTGCAATCGTGCGTTGACTGCAATGTTGTTGTGTGCGTGTGTCTGTGTGCGCATTTTGAGACTGCCTTTGCTCCGTCTGTAGTCTCATATTCTCAACACACACGCACATAGTGAAATATTCTGCGCTTAGCTATGCGCCAGAGAAGCGAATTTTTATGTATTTTTCGGTGTTGTTGTTTCTATCCGGAGCAAAAAGAATACACATTATTATTATTATCATATTCTTGCAGAGTGCAACGCAGTCCCGGAACTGAGTTTTTTGTTTGTTTGAAAAGTTGAGTTTTGGCAAAAGTGTGAGTTGGTAGAAAAAGAAGCATGTGCGATACAGCGAGTTCCTCTGCGTGGTCACCCTATGAAGGCCTGACCGAGGACACGTTCTATGCTGCCATACAGCTGAGCACCGTGCAACGTAAGTCGACACTTTTTGTTACCGTACACAGTTTCGTGTTTCACCGCTCTGAGAAATTGTTTTCAATTTCAATAGTGAATAAAAATGTGTGTGTGTATTCGAAAGTGAACTGTGAATGATTGTTTTCGTTATTTCTACCGTCTGTTATGCTTATATGCGTGTTGATTTGATGATGCGAGGCGTTCTGCGTTATATGTCAGTGCACTCTTAGTGTTACCTGGTGTGATATTTTTAGTGAGCTGCAGTGACGGGGCGTGCGCGATCTGGTGAATCCGTTTTATTCTGTTTTGTTTATTTTGTATCCGAAGTAAACTAAAACGGAATAAACCAAAACTTGAGTGGCAAAGCTTAGCTGTTGAAGAAAACACATGTGCAAGATGCATATTTGAGATTGGAATAAACAATACATCACACTAAACATTCAAATACCGAACCGTTGGCCGGCCAAAATATAAAACGAACCATGTGTGTTTCAAAACTTCATGAAGCAGTAAAGGCCCGTTTATACCTGACGTATGCGCATACGGCACGGCACGTCACGTCACGTCACTTTATGTCCCATGTTATTGCATACTGCTGTTCTTACAGACGTACGCGTGTACGGCACGTCACGTCACTTTAGGTTTCGTGTTATTGCATACTACCGTTCATACCTGACGTGCGTCGACGTACGTCTGCATACGTCAGGTATAAACGGGCCTTAAGCCAAGTGGCACTGTATAGGACACAGTCAGTTGCAACGTGAACTGGCAGCCGAAAAACAGCGCAAGCAGGCGGAGGCACGCAATGGCACCAAGACGCATGACGCAGAGACGAACGGTCGGCCGCAGAGGGATCGGGTGAGTTCACGTGCGTGTGAAACGACTGCACGTAGAAACCAATTGAATTCGCTTAAAATTAGCTTGCGTGAATTTGCAAAAAACACCGACACTGTTGTACAGTGTGGTGTGCTGTTTCAGATTCAGACACGCAGCAACGGTCAGCGTGCACCTGCCACAGTGACTGAGAGCACCAGATGCACCCGGCAACGTAGAACGCGCGCTGCTAAGAAATCGTCGAACAATGTCTGTGCACAATGTGAACTGATTTTCATTTTATAAATCAAAGGGCGCACTTGTATATTTTACCTTACATTCAATTACAAAAAACGAGCCTCGTGCGTTTTAGGAGAAGAGCGAATCATCAGAAACAGCGTCACGGTCGGAGACGCCGGAGAGTGGCAGACAGCAGCAGCAAACTGCGCCGAAAGCAAACTGTAAATCATGATTTGACAGGAATTCCCGCTGATGTGTTCTTTGAGTTTGGATTTTGATTTGTGAAATGTACAGTTTCATGTGTTGAGCTTTCGAATTTCATAAATTTTTGTTTTTTAATTTGATGTTTCTCGGTTTGTACTGCATAGTGCATAGATGGTATGTTTCACTATTTCGCTTTGTAATAGCAAATTGCTGGCGACCTTTCAACGTCCATACACACACACTCAGAATGATAAATGCAAGGTGAGTAAGCAATAAGTAAGCAGCATGAATCAACCATTGATTGGAAAGATTGAAATTTGGCCATACAGCAAAACGTGACTGGCACATAAATAACCCGAACTTTTTTGAAGAAGCAAAACATTGCTACGTATAGAAAACATGTAAAAAAATTTTAAAATTTATCGCAAACCATGTTCCACTGCATACAATATTGTACATGGCACTTGACTTGTGATGTCGAACCACCCTTCCTTCACCACCAGGACGTAATCCAAAGCGTGTAAATTTTGAATGAAAACATTTTAACCGTTAGATTACACAGAATTTTAACCCAGAGCATGCGTGTGGTGCATGTGCCTTAGCGCAACGTCCCTTGCAACGTTCCAGTACTGTTGCGCATTTTGCTCCCTCTGAACTACTCTCGAATAGTTCTATATGCCAGACTAGTGCTGCGACTGTCGTGGACTACGCTCGGCAATTCCATTGCGTTGGTACAGTCGACCGACGTCCTCAGAGGCGCCCTTGTTGTTGTTGAAGCTGCTGCTGAGCACTCCATTGCGGATGGGCACAAACGCGGCGCCCTCCAGTCGTCTGCCGAACTCGGCGCCACCCGTCGACGTGTCGGTGGTCGTTGGCGGCATCGGATTCATGCTGAACGCGTGCTTGCTGTTGCTGTTGGCCATCAGTTCAATGTGACCGTTGCCGATGGTGTTGATCTTGTTGTCGTTTGTGTTGCTGACACCCGTTGCAGCGGCCGGCTCACCCTGTGGCGCCTTGTTTCGATAGTAGAAGTACTCGAAGATCAATATGAAGATCGACAACACAATGCCGCCGAGTATCACGATGAAGACGCCGCCGATCGAGCGGATCGATATGCCCTCGCTGTCGTTCGTCTGCTTCGGACAGTCCTTGCGCTTCGGATTGCGCATCCACCAGCGCTCACGGAGTTGCTCCAGTTTGCGCTCGTTCAGTAGATGTAAAATGCTGAAACAACTGGCTGCTGGTGTTTCAATATTGCGTCAGAAGTCACTCGTCAAACATGATCAGAAAATGAACACTAACGCTTTCGAAATTTTGTTCTTCAGATGCGAACTCTGCTGCACAGCAATCGCGTACGGTTTGCGAGAGAACTCGGAGCCGACGTTCACCAGGTCGCAGTTGGTCATCGCAGCGTACTTGATGTCCGTTGCGTCTCCTTAGACAATAATTCTCTCTTCCATTGATTCAGTTTCCACACTTAATGGCGGCAACCGCAGTTTCAGATTCGATCCTCTCACCAATGTATGCGTACGATTGACCGTCACGCCCGCCAGTGCTGTTAAGAACGCGCGTAATTGCTTCCTCGACCGAGTTTGGCAAACCGCTTTGCTAAAAAGTTGGCATTTCAAAGTGAATTAGGTCACATCTCAATCACAAAACCTGTTCAGAAATGTATGCACCTGCATGAATCGCCACATGTTCGTGTATTTGTCGGAAACTGGATAGTCCCAAACGGCCAGCTTTGCTCGCTCCTTTGCGTCCATGCTTTTGTTCAGCGACATCTCTTTCCACAGACTGCATGGGTGGTGCGTGTATTTGGCTAACACTGTTGATTTTTTATGACAATAGAGAGCAACAACTCACTCATAAAATTTTGATTCAATCTCAGCCATTCGTTTAAAGTACGTCTCGTGTGCGGTGCCCTTTGCCGGCGAATATTTCACTTTCCATTGATTCGACAAATCCTCTATACTCCTGAAAATGTCCGATAACAAAACAAAAGGAGTAATAAATTAAAATATAACGGGCGGAGTTCACTTTATCGGAGTCTCTAGACGTGACACGGTGAGGAAAGCGGCCAGGTTGGCGGTGTATGACGCGATGATGATGAATCCAAAGAGCCACCAAGTCGCAGCCACCAGCCGCCCACTGATGTTCTTTGGTGCCTCGCCACCGCCTGCACAAATGGAATGTCAGCAAGTCTGCACCTGTTCATTCTTCCGTGCTGTGTCACCTAAAACGGTTACAAAAACACAAAAAAACACATTTGGCAGTGCACCTTGCGGCGTCAGCGAGGTCATGCAGAACCAGAGGCACTCCTTGAACGTGAACTCGCGCTTCTCCGGGTCGTCTTTGTACTTCTCTTTGTTGTTCGTGTACGAATATGGACTAGAAATGAAATTTGTTTCACTACTATTCATTTCAGAAGAAGGAGAACAACTCAAAACATACAGTTGAAATCGGAAACCTGTATCGATCAAACAGCCACAGCAGAAAACTGGTGAAAAAATAGGCCGCAAGGATGCACAGCCAGACGGGCCACTCGAGCACGTGCACAAACTCGAACAAACTCGACTGGCTCGTCTGTTTGCGCATCAGAATCGTCGTGCCCACGAGGTCGTAGTAGGGCACCGTGAAGTCAATGTAGTTCTCGCGTTCTGCCATCACAGACAGCGCGCCAAGGGCGATGTCCGCTTCCTGCATGGTGTCACAAAATAGAGTCAGAATGCAATTGTGAAATGCGGTTATAGTTTCAACTTGATTAGCATCGTTGCGATTTCGCGACTTGGTTTTGAACTTGATGCAACTGCGTGTGTGCGCTAACCCCTGACACGAGCTCTCCAATCATTCCGTTCCATTCTTCACGGTCATTTATGGCGCCGTACAGGCCGTCTGGCGCTTCATAGAGACTGTACTCAAACGGCATTTGCTGACGCAACTTCTCGGCTATCAATTCAATCAGATCAATGCAATAGCCTGCGCAACAAGAACTTATTCAGTGTTTTTTTGCTTCAATATGCGTTGGAATAAAAGTCTTTCAATCGTACCAGTGAACTTCACTTCCTTCGTCTCTGGGTCGATTTCTTTTTGCACGAACGGCGATTTCTGAAAAATTTTGACAATATGATTCATCAAAAAGAAAAACTAAATAGAGTACATAAGCCAATCAGCAAATACACTTGTCTGAAAACAAGCAATAGCAATGCCTCCTTTCCAACCAACCATGACAATGACCACTTTGTATGCGGTGATGTTGCGGATGTCCTGCAGCAACGAGTCGTACGTCACGCCGACGCCTTCTTCCACCGTCCAATTGCCGACCTTAAAGTGTCACGATCACTTTATTCAACATCACACTTCAAATCAAAAAAAATCTCACGGCCGTTTCCAATAGGTTCGTTTATACTATCTGACCATTTTCGTGATTCGCCAGTTTTTCTCGTAGAAATACGACGTGAATTTGCCGACTACGTTCACGAAATAGCGGGCCGTCTCTTCGCCGGCTGCCTGATTGTCCAGCTCGTAAGTGCCAAATGAGGACACCGGATTCAGGCGGATAACGTCGTGCAGACTGGCGTCGATCGTTTTCCGTGTTACGTTTGTGTTTATGTCGACAGGGGATGCCTTAAAAGAGTTTTTTTTTGAAAAGGTGCAATGACACAGAATCAAAAGCTATTTTTGTAGCAGTGATCGCTGAACAGAATTTATGAAAAGTGTTTTTAATGGTTATTCTCAGTGGATTCAGGGTATCAGAGACAGACACAGAGCAAAGCACAGTCCGTTCTACATTGTACTTTGTTCCCGGCGTCTTCAGTGGAACTCGTCTCGTTTCGTGGCATGCACAAATACGTTGGATAGGCAAAGAGCACTTTGTTTCCGTGTTCGTCCAGCTCTGCTGCATCGTTGCCCATCAGTGTCGTGATCTGCTGCCACGCAAGGAAGATGGCGTCCAAATAGAACGACACGTAGAACTGGAAAACGGAGCAATACTCAAAAGCTCAGTCAAGAAACGCAGCTCAATGGGCATTTTAGGACCACCTCGTTCTCGCCACTGACGGTCATGTTTGCGGGCAGTTTGCCTTGCTTGGACAGTTGGTCGATTCGCCGTTTGAACGCCTGCATGCGATTGTAGTCGGTCATGGTGGCGTCCAGGGTGTCCGGGCGAGCCCACAACGCCTCCGTGTAGCTGCACTCGTGGCAGACGAACGAACTGACATCCTAAACACGAAAACACAATTTTCAAGAAAATAAACAAAACATTAAACGCCTGAAACAGATTTATCACGCATAGAACCGCCTGTGAAACGTACGGTCGACCAAATCACCCAACGGTAGATGCGCTGCTCGATATCGGCGGTGGCCTGTGAAGAAAAACTGTTGCCTGATTATGTCCTGCAACAAAACGAGCAAGCTGCTCAATGAATGCAACCGTCAGAATCAGTTTCTCCACGGTTGTTCGTGGCGCGACCACCAGCAGAATTTCGACCGTCGGTTCGATCGCGTGAACTCGATCGATAACGTCCAGCATTGACTGTTCATCGCGACCGCCGATCGCAACCCACGTGTACTTGATGCCGCTGCGCTCAATGAACAACATCACGTCGCAAAACTCCTCTGAAAACGGCAATATTGATTCACAAATAGAACAAATGACTCTTGACATAAAAATTTAAATAGAATTTCAAATACTAATTTGCGAATAAAATAAGTTTGACATTATGAAACAAGATATTCAAAATAATTGAAAATTATAATTTGTAAAAGTGTGTCACTGTTACCCAACCGATGCTTTTCTCATAGATCAACGCAACGTGCGTCGAAATGTTCACGGAGGTTGCGAGATCGAATACCAAATTTGCATACACCGTCGTCGAGGGTACGATTTTGGCGTAGTTGTTGTTTGTTGCTGTAAAAAATACAACTGCGGAACGAAAGAACAGAGAAACAAACAATATCAATATATCGCAAAACTGCTTGAAACACGCACTTTCTTCACCCTTCGAAATCGGTTCGACGGTTTTATCTGAAAAAATAGGGGAAAGAACTAAAAAATGACGCTAATTTTACTACAAAAAAACAGTTTGCGTTTTACTGGTCGCAGGTTCAGGCAC
Organism: Theristus sp. LFF4_11; assembly: GCA_030248135.1. Classification (NCBI taxonomy): domain Eukaryota; kingdom Metazoa; phylum Nematoda; class Chromadorea; order Monhysterida; family Xyalidae; genus Theristus; species Theristus sp. LFF4_11. The sequence goes on along the minus strand of JASANC010001655.1, from coordinate 375 downwards.
TCCATAAGTCCACATTGAGTAGTCCAACTGCAACGTCGGTATGCTTGACTGGTTCGCAGCCGCCAGCACTGCTTCTTGTTTCTTAGCGTCCCTTACGAGACTGATCACGAAACTCGCGCGCATGTTGATGTTGTCGCAAACTGCAATGCGATCGCCTGCCAGCATTACACCGCTGCTTCGATGGCGCAAAAGTAATGAAAATATAATACTACCTTTTCTTTAAGACCTGCGACTCAATGCGGTTGTGGACTTGAAAGGACACTAGTTTCAATCTTTATGTGGTAATTCAGAATAGCCTAAGTGACCCGGCCATATTTAGGGGACTCGGATCACTTTTTCCAATTTTGAATTCCCGCGTCGTGTATGAGACTGCTT
>JASANC010001653.1:0-20987 GCA_030248135.1 Theristus sp. LFF4_11 | reverse complement strand
CGGGACCTGCACCGCCCGGGCCCACCACGACCACCACAACAACAACAACAACCACTACAACAACTGCGGGACCTGCACCGCCCGGGCCCACCACGACCACCACCACAACAACAACAACCACTACAACAACTGCGGGACCTGCACCGCCCGGGCCCACCACGACCACCACCACCCACAACAACAACTACAACGACAACAACTGCGGGAGCTGCTCCGCCCGGGCCCACCACGACCACCACCACCACAACAACAACAACCACTACAACAACTGCGGGATCTGCACCGCCCGGGCCCACCACGACCACCACCACCACAACAACAACAACCACTACAACAACTGCGGGACCTGCACCGCCCGGGCCCACCACGACCACCACCACAACAACAACAACCACTACAACAACTGCGGGACCTGCACCGCCCGGGCCCACCACGACCACCACCACCACAACAACAACAACCACTACAACAACTGCGGGACCTGCACCGCCCGGGCCCACCACGACCACCACCACAACAACAACAACCACTACAACAACTGCGGGACCTGCACCGCCCGGGCCCACCACGACCACCACCACAACAACAACAACCACTACAACAACTGCGGGACCTGCACCGCCCGGGCCCACCACGACCACCACCACAACAACAACAACCACTACAACAACAGCGGCTGCACCACCACCGCCCGGGCCCACCACGACCACCACCACAACAACAACAACCACTACAACACCTGCGGGACCTGCACCGCCCGGGCCCACCACGACCACCACAACAACAACAACAACCACTACAACAACTGCGGGACCTGCACCGCCCGGGCCCACCACGACCACCACAACAACAACAACAACAACAACAACAACAACAACAACAACAACAACAACAACAACAACAACAACAACAACAACAACAACAACAACAACAACAACAACAACAACAACAACAACGACGACGACGACGACGACGACGACGACGACCGCACAAACGGAAGGTACATGTATTTTGGTGGTAACATTCTGCAATGCGTTTACCGCTCTAGTTTTCACTCGGCAAACCTTCTAAGTTTACTAAATTGGTGAACAAAAAAGCCACAATACGCAACGAATCGCAGGCGCAGCAACGTTGCGCCCACCGCTGCCTTTGTCCGAGGCGGAACAGACTGCGGCCGCCGTGGTTCAGTCGATCGGTTGCACGTTTCTGATTGCCGTGCTCGTCGGTACGCTCGTCATTTACGCGGTCATAATGTGAGTGTAAAGCGCTGTTCATGCTGACGTAATGCTGTCGTATGATCTTATATTTTGGTCCCGCGCACTAGATATAGGTAATCAGTTTCATGCATAACGCGGGAATTCAAAAGAGGCACAGTGATCCGATCTAAATCAAAGGCAGAATCTAAAAAATTGATAATACGTTTACGGCATGTCTCCATGGGCGGTAGCATGCAGTGCCGAACGTAACGTGCTGTGACGTGCTGTACCGTACGCACACAAAATGTATGAAGATGCCTCAAGCAAAACAACCGACTTCCAACGATGTTTGTTGTACTTTTTTAGTTACCTTTTAAAACAACATCGTTTTTAGGGATTTTTCGCACGAACGATGTTTACACATGGGAGAGGAACTGAGTTTGCTGTTGGCCCATCTGTCCATTCTGTTCTTGCGCAACGAAATTGAAACGAAGGTGCGTAGTGTTTTACAAACGTGTTTCTGTCATTTTTTTGAGTCCACACAATGTGTCTCATGTGCACTTTTCAAAGTGGTACAGTATCTCAGTGACCGTAGTCGATTTTCAGCTTTTTCAGCTCAGTAGAACCAGTCGTTGGTTGGCTTTTATAATGTTTTTTTAAAAAAAGCAACGGCCAGGTGTATTTTGTTTTCGTTCGTTGTTATTGTTATAAACTCGCTGTTTTTACGATCGTGCGCTTTTCATTGCAGCTACTGTGCGTGCTCGGCGCCGCCATTTGCCAGCTGTTCTTCGTGTCGCATTTTGTCTTCTTCGTGCTCGAGTCGCTGCAGATCTACGCCATCATGACCAGCGTCATCGCCGGCGGCGGTTTCCTGAACAAGGTCACCAATCAGCTGGTCGCTTACGGAGTCGGCACGGTCGTCACGGTCGCCTCAGCGGTCGTCATGTTCGACTATCTCCCGTCGATCTGGACGTTTGTTGAAGTTTTTTTTCTCTTGGCAGAATAGCAAACAGAAACTAATCGTTTATTTTTATCAAGCCGAGAAAATTTGCCTTTCGCTGTGTTGCTAACCACACGCACGCACGTGCTGACGAATCTCTTTGACCGGAAAAAAATCCGTACTTTTTTATTTGTTTTTGTAGAATAAAACTCAGCTCAGCTGAATGGCCTGGTAATAAAAAATCGCGTTGAATTTTCGCCGTGTACACTCATATCCGTTTTTTTAACAGAAGACACTGCCTACATCCGTTTTTCAAAATCTCTAAAATCAGCTGATGAAATCAATTGGCTGTTTGCTCAGCTGCTGGCTGAACTTTGGCCACCTGGTGATGTACGGAACAGTGCTGCCGATCGGGCTGTGCAGCCTGCTGACAGTCATTATACTCGAGGCGGCTGGAATGGACAAGCGCAAACCGTTGCCCGGTCGAAACGTCACGCAGCAAACATCCGCTTGGTTCGCGTTCTCCACATGTTTTTGTTTGGCTTTGAAATTTGATTGATCTCATTTGAAATGATTTCACGGTTGTGTTATACCCGCACGTAGCAAATGACCGCACATTTCGACATGTTTTTAGCAAACCAAAAGACCGCAGATCCCACAAACAAAATAAAATAGCTGCCATAAGACCGCAGCGAAATTATTCACAATAGAACAATCGTGGTGCGCGTGTGGGCGGATCCACGGGATACTTGCGGTCATACGCACGCGCAACGGTGGCAAGTGCAGCACGCCACGTTGCCTTACATTGCCTGGAAATATGCAGTGCAATTATATTTGCAGTGCAGGATGCAGTGCAGGCGGTTCTGCAGTGCAAGTTCATCGGCGTGATGGCGTCATTTTGGTATGCGATGTTCGAATGAATGAACAACACTTTTGATTCGCAGGGCCAACCGCACCGGTCTGATTGTGATTCTACCGTTGAGCGTGGTCACGTGGTTCGTTGGCTCGATGGCTGTCTACAAAATGAATCTCATCTGGTTCTCCACCGTTCTGACGCTGAACACGGCGCTGGCCATTTGCATCTTTGTGTTTCACACGCTCGGAAATCCAAAGGTGCTTTTGCTTCTGCCACACTGAATAAGAAAACGGGCGACTAAATTGACTGCCACTACAGTGACCACAAAAGTGGCCACTAAAATAGCTATCAAAACGCTTTGGTTACATAGACACATGAGTCTGGCAGCCACTTTACTAGCTTATTTGGTCGCCCCCGGTTCATCCAGTGGGTTTGGTTTTGGTTTTGCTTTGTTTCCTGTCCAATACTGATTCAAATCGGAAAAATGCGAAAGAACAGATATGCACGTCTTTGTTTCAGGTTCAACGCATGATGAAACGGCTGTGGTTGTTTGTGAAGTCGAAGCTTTGTGGATGAATGGAATGGCTGGCCACAGTGATTACCATTTGTTGATGTACAGTGCCTTGATACTTACTGCTTGATACCGTTGATACTTATTTGAAAAAAGTAGTTATACTTATTTTCTTTCAAATTGTGACTGTGAAGTCGATGAGGTGAACACTGTTGCTGGTTCCTGAAACTCTTAATTATTTAAAAAACTGTTTACAATCATTGGTATTGTCGTTACGTTTTACATTTTCGTCTAACAGTCAATCAAAAGTACGCAAGTTTTCAAGCAACTTCAGACCGTTTGCTGCTATGGAATGTTTTGCTGTGCGTGAAATTGGGTGAAACTCATAATTACGTACCAACTGTCGCATAAATATTTTTCGAATAAGCATCCAAGCAGCATACACAACAAAGCTTATCGAATTAGAATTACGTGCAATACAGTGAAATATTTTCAACAATTATTGGTGAAAACAAGAATTTGTTCCATAAAACCGTTGTTTACTGGTATTTGCCATTCAAGCATCGGCTAAACTCACTAGCACAACGCCACCGACTGCAACAGCAACAGCCGACGCTAGCAACAGCAGATTTTTGTTGCCCTGTAGTAAAATGACAAATCGTTTTGTTGCTTTCGAAACATTGAAAAACCGGGGGCGGGGCGCGCATGGAAGCACGTTTCGCGTTTTCACGTTTCACGTTCTATATGAAAGCAATAATAATCTCCACAACAAAGCAATACCTGAATCTCTTTGAAATAGAACACACTCCACAGAGTGCCGACGACGGCGGGTAGCTGAAAAAACTCAAAAAACTTTGAAAAACAAAAACACGACAGAATACCGCAATTGAATTCAAACGAAAAATTAAAAAGCATAAACACTAAAAACAAAACGTGTGCAACACCCGAGTGTTGATTGGAAATGAGATGCTTTGCGACAGTTCAACGCTGGAGATGAGCCACGAGAAAAATGCAGTCGCCCACAGGAGACCGTAGACGAACGAGGGCAGCATGACGTTTGCGTTGATGATTGGTTGATTCCGTTTGTATAGACAGTAGACGGCGTAGTTTAGGGTTCCCTGGAGACACGCACCAACACCGAACGAAAATGCGTAGTCAAGCCCTGGAAAAAAACATCAAGCAAAACTATACTGGCAATGCAATTTATTCTACATGAACTTTTGAAATGTTTACAGTAACGTACAGTCTATCACGCTAATATATGCAACTCGCTGATTGGTCGGCTCCTCACGCTCCGCACCCTGGGAACGGGATTCAGAAAATATCATGTTTTTTTGTTGTTCAGCGGTTTGTTTTCATTTTTTTCCATGCCGAAAAAATTCTAAATCAAAAACTACAAAATTCCAAACGTTTGAATTGGTAAAAAATTAGTAAACTGAAGTTTTTTTGGTTGATTGACGGCGACGACGTCGTCGAGAATTTTTGCTTTCAAACGTACCGCTGGCCGCTGCTGCGTGTTCAAAACAAATTTAAAACAAACAAACAAAATAACAAAGCTTGCTTCCAACGATTTCGACGGTTTTCATCCCGCTTTTAACAATTGATTCATTGGGTGCGCCATGTCCATTCATTGTTGTTCAAAGATTGTTCACATTGTCAATAAATACTGTCACCTGCTGCGTTCTTCTTCTCTGTGCTTCGGACACACAGTAGCGGCCAGCGGCGGCACGCTCTTTTCATGCCTAAAGGCAAAAACTAAACCAAAAACCATAGACGACGTCGTCGCAGTCAATCAACCAAAAAAGACATTTTTTTTTGACATTGTGACCAATGCAAATTTTTGGAATTTGGCAGTTTTTTATTTAGAATGTTTTTTCGGCATGAAAACAACAAAAACAAACCGCTGAACAACAAAAAAACATGATTTTTTCTGAATCCCGTTCCCAGGGTGCGGAGCGTGAGGAGCCGACCAATCAGCGAGTTGCATATATTAGCGTGATAGACTGTACATCTTGTAGGATATATATTCTCGAAGCAAAAAATAACATAAGAATCTAAAAAATGAGATCTGACCATTATGCGAAGCGCCTTGCACGTGCTCCTGCGCAAACGTGATTGGAGTGATCAGCGATCCAAAACAAATGCCACCGTAGATGCTCAGACAAATGACACTGTAAGCTCGGAACAATGAGAAAAGGGGATAATAATCGCACTTTGTGACCAGACTTATCGAGTAATAGCGAATAAACCCGGCTTACACGATTGACAGCTTGTACCGATCAAAAAAACCTCGAGCTGCTGGTGGATTCGACGTTTTCTCCTTTGGTGATCCTGCGTCTTCGCGTTCAATCTGCTCGGAAACCGACGCGATTCGTGGCTCAAAAACGTGGTTCATCGTTTTTGTGAGAATGGATCAGACCAGACCAAGAATGATCTTCTCTTTTGTCTACCACTGTAATTACCTACTGTAGTTGTGTGTACGTCTGAAACTCCTTACTTTTACGGTTGTTGTTGCTGTGCGCTGTTTTATTTGGTTCCGTTGATTTCACCATCGCGAACATGATGCCACTGAAAAAGCACAAAAGTTTGCTTTTTTAAAGTCATATTCCGCCGCTTGACATTGCTAAATGTCAAAACCTAAAGTTAAACCATAAAGTTTGCATGAGTAACAATGACTTTACTGATGTTCAACTTTTCTTCGCTTGTTCACCTGACAAACGTCAGCGCAACGCCGACGTATTCCATCCAAGCTCGTTTTGGTAGTTCCGCTGTCAAACCGAACAAACCGAAGCTGTACACGAATGCACACGAGATAGAAAGACATGAATGATTCAACAATATTTGTGTGCAGTGCCTCAAAACTGACATACAAACGTTTATATGTTTTAAAAAAGATTTCGCCATTATCCCCTCTGACTGAACACAGCAATATCGGCACATGGGCCTCTGTAATTCAAAGTTCTGTGTGCTCTTGTATTCTGCGAAAGAACTCTGATCGGTTTGCAGAAACACACTTTACAACGTATGATCTTGCTGCTGCGCATTTTACAGCGCGCCGCTATGCATAAACGTCGACTTATTGCGGCAATGTGCATTCGACACACTGTCGCACTGCAATGCGTCACAGAACAACCACCAGACCAACCGTGCAGTTGCCCAGCCGACAACGATCTGCACAGAGCCCCAGATCATCAGGCCCAATCCGATGCCAACCATGTTCACAACGGGCACCGAAATCACGTTGCCTATAGGCCTTTAGGCACTGCACAAACAATTCTGCCATTTTTGGTGAACCCGCCCCTTTTTGTTTTGACTTGATATTAACCGAGTTTCGAAAACACTCACAGTGACGATTTTGTCTATTTTAAACGTTTAGCTATGCATATTTGACACGTGAAAGCAAATCGTTTTTCCTTGCTTACCAGCTGCCCAAACTATTCCGCCGAGCGCTGCGGCTGGCGAAAAGGGAGGAAAGTTTTGAATGATATGAATCAACATTCCAAGCAGAAAAATGGCCAGCACTTGCACCCATTGGACAAAGAAACCTAAAATTGAAGAATTTGTTATTAAGGCCGTCATTGTTTTATGTCGCATTTTTGAGCACGCGTTTTTATTCCTTTTCGCTGCGCCAATGCTTCGAAAAATCGAAACTGATCAGATCTTTTCACAATTTTTCTATTCCAACACTTTTTTCACCAGCAAAAGTTGAGTGAATAAAAATCTCACCATCCTGCGTATCGTACGGACGTATCACAGTGAACATTGAACCAAAACAGACAGCAGACACAAGACAGAACAGAATTCCAATCGTGAAGTTACCCATTCTTTAAAGTTGTGCGTTCCTTGAAACTTAAAAATATAAAGCGACACGAGTTGTTGAATGAAATTTTTTGCCATTTGTTTTTCTGGTGCAACTTGCTTGATAAAAGGACGTTAAACAAACGCTATCAGATGGTTATCGTTATCTTTTCTTTCTACACAACGATTTCAACAAATAAATCAAACTTCAAGTCAAAAATTATTTCCCAGTCTTCAACTTTTCGCCTTCGTTTAACGTTTGATAGACTCAATTCGTTTGACAATTCAGCATGAACGCACTAAACTCGATTGTTCCGAATACCAACTGCACTCCACACGAATAAAAAGTGCTTTGCACGAGGGTCAGCGTTCGACAGCAGATTGACAACAGAAATGGAAAAGTGGAAGCTCAAAGTTCCGCCATGTCATGATCTAAACAGAAAACACAGATTTTTACTGAAAAACAACGAACTCTTCAATCCGTTCCCAATCTTTTTCAAAGACCTCTTCCCGCTCGTGGAGACGTCCAACAAAATTCAATTTTTTTAATTTTTTTCATTTTGTCGGCTATATAGGACTATCAAGTTACTACTGACAGAAGTTGATTCACAACTGAATAACCGAGACTGTCTTGATCAGTTTTCCAATTTCAGCGGCCTCTGCGTACGCCCGGTGGCGTATCAAGTGCGTTGACTGCGCCTGGTGACCCACGTCTGGCAGTGTTTTGTCTCGTAAACAACGTGTCCGAAGTGTTGCACAGTTTATGGCAACCTGCTCATCCAATCGTAAACGCATCACATCGAAACGCAGCGTTACTCGCTGACGGTAGCGGACATTTGACAAACGAAGTCAGAGAAGACGCAAACACGAGCGTGCGTTGTCAGCAACGTGCGTGCCAGGACTGTTTATCAACCATATGTATTGTGGATTTATTCAAACGTGTCCGGACTAAAATGACGTCATTTGCTTTAAAAACGCCCGTTGGTCAAAGTACAGGCACTAAAATGTGAGGTCGGAGTTCGACATTCACCATTTGTTTACGGGAAGAAATCGGCCAAACAGAAAGTCTGGTTTGCTGTGAACGGCAAACGCATGTTTTGCGGCACATGACGTCATTTCAGTGGGACAGGTTTAAAAAAAATAGGTCATACCATGTAAACGTGCAAAAATGAACATGTGAGAACACACAAATCATGTAGTACCTTAAAAACAGTAGTTTCACTGATCATGCATCCTGCAACAGTTTTTGTTAAGGCGCGTTTAAGGCGCGTTTAGCAATTAGATTTTCGTACGTACGCACGGAACGCACGTCGTTCTAAATGCGGGGCGCAAAACAGTCGTTTCGTTTACGCCACACGACAAAACTGAAAACTGCGCACCGCATTTAGAACGACTGAAGTGTCGTGCATACATACGGAGAACTAATTCGCGTGGGCAAAAAGTTGTGTGGTATGTCCGAACGTGCGGACGGACAAGCTTGCGTACGGGAATTAGAAAACGTGTAGCATCCGTCATACGACTGTCGTTCTAAATGCCGTAACCAAAAATAGTCCGTTCTGTTGCGGACAAAAATGCAAATGTCTGCCCTAGCAAATTTGAAAACGGGAATTTACAAATTTTATTTTTTAGTGGTCATCTCCCTTGCATTCCCTCCCCTTCCCCTACCCCTTTCCATAGTTGTTCTAGGGGGGCCTGGGGGGGGGCGGCCCCCCCCAAAAAAATTTCGAATCTAGACAGGTTTTTTCGGCTCAGCTATTATCTATCTAAAAAATTTCTCAGCCAGCTACCTATCTGAAAATTTTTGTCTTCGAAGACATAAAATGAGTCAATTTTTGACCAAAATTGACCATTTTTTCTCGTAATTCTTGAAAATTTCGCTAACTTGAGGTAAAATACGCACTTATACTTGATTTTTAGTGTATTTTTAGCATTATTTTTCTGTTTTTATAGCTTTTTAGCGTTTTAGCTATCTATCTATCAAATTTCAAAATTTTGACCGCCCCCCCCCCCCAAAGTCACATGGCCCCCCCGCGCCCCCCCCAAAATTTTCCAGCTATCTATCTATCTGGAAAATTTGCTCCAGCTATCTATATCGCCCCCCCCCCAACCCCTCGGCTCTGGAACAACTATGCCCCCTTCCCCATTTTGCATTCAGTTTGTCGTCGCATTTTTATCACATGTGTTCTCAAGAAGCGCATGTAAAAATCTAAATTCTTTCAGTTTTGGTATATACAAACTGAATTTGAACAAATTTTGACTTGGATCTTTCAAAAATGGAAAATGCTGACCCAAAATCTCCGCCGACGCTGATCAGTTCGCTCGACGAAGCGCAGGTGACAGAGAAGCTGATCGAAGCTGTTTTGCTTTTTTGGAGCCAGCAGCCCCCTTCTCCGAAACCAGCAAGCAAACAAACAAACAAACAAACAAACAAACAAACAAACAAACAAACAAACAAACAAACAAACAAACAAACAACGAAATACAACAGTTCCCAGTAGATTTCAGTTTTCTTTCTTTTCAAAACAGGCAAGTAGACCCGCACCAAATAAAACTGAGCATTTTTTCCGTTGCCCCAACATCTAAAATACGTTAATTTTCAACTTAAAATTAACAGACACTGGAAAATATGAACTTGTCCGCACATCTGTCGAACGACTTTTTGCTGCCAGCAGCAAAAAGTCGTCGGACAGTCGTGCGCAAGAAATTCTAATTCGCGTGCGCATTTGTCTTTTTACGCACGGACAAACAGTCGTTCTAAATCCCGTGCGCAAAACAGTCGTGTCGGACAGACGTAAGTCACACGCACGAAATTCTAATTCGCGTGGGCACAAGTTTTTTTGCGTGCGCACGGACAACGTTCTAAATCATGCGCGCAAAACAGTCGTTACGTGCGAACGACAGTCATGCGTACGAAATTCTAATTCGCGTAGCCATTTTTTAAGTTCTGTCTCCGTGCGTACGCAAGAAAATCTAATTGCTAAACGCGCCTTTAGCAATTAGATTTTCGTGCGTACGCACGGAGACAGAACTTAAAAAATGGCTACGCGAATTAGAATTTCGCACGCATGACTGTCGTTCGCACGTAACGACTGTTTTTGCGCGCATGATTTAGAACGTTGTCCGTGCGCACGCAAAAAAACTTGTGCCCACGCGACTTAGAATTTCGTGCGTGTGACTTACGTGTATCCGACACGACTGTTTTGCGCACGGGATTTAGAACGACTGTTTGTCCGTGCGTAAAAAGACAAATGCGCACGCGAATTAGAATTTCTTGCGCACGACTGTCCGACGACTTTTTGCTGCTGGCAGCAAAAAGTCGTTCGACGGATGTGCGGAAAAGTTCATATTTTCCAGTGTCTGTTAATTTTAAGTTGAAAATCAAAGTATATTAGATGTTGGGGCAACGGGAAAAAATGCTCAGTTTTATTTGGTGGGTCTACTTGCCTGTTTTGAAAAGAAAGAAAACTGAAATCTACTGGAAACTGTTGTTTTTCGTTGTTTGTTTGTTTGTTCGTTTGTTTGTTTGTTTGTTTGTTTGTTTGTTTGTTTGTTTGTTTGTTTGTTTGTTTGTTTGCTTGTTTGCTTGCTTGCTTGCTGGTTTCGGAGAAGGGGGCTGCTGGCTCCAAAAAAGCAAAACAGCTTCGATCAGCTTCTCTGTCACCTGCGCTTCGTCGAGCGAACTGATCGGCGTCGGCGGAGATTTTGGGTCAGCATTTTCCATTTTTGAAAGATCCAAATCAAAATTTGTTCAAATTCAGTTTGTATATACCAAAACTGAAAGAATTTAGATTTTTACATGCGCTTCTTGAGAACACATGTGATAAAAATGCGACGACAAACTGAATGCAAAATGGGGAAGAGGGTAGGGGAAGGGGAGGGAATGCAAGGGAGATGACCACTAAAAAATAAAATTTGTCAATTCCCGTTTTCAAATTTGCTAGGGCAGACATTTGCATTTTTGTCCGCAACAGAACGGACTATTTTTGGTCACGGCATTTAGAACGACAGTCGTATGACGGATGCTACACGTTTTCTAATTCCCGTACGCAAGCTTGTCCGTCCGCACGTTCGGACATACCACACAACTTTTTGCCCACGCGAATTAGTTTTCCGTATGTATGCACGACACTTCAGTCGTTCTAAATGCGGTGCGCAGTTTTCAGTTTTGTCGTGTGGCGTAAACGAAACGACTGTTTTGCGCCCCGCATTTAGAACGACGTGCGTTCCGTGCGTACGTAAGAAAAACTAATTGCTAAACGCGCCTTTAGTGTGCTGGCTGCTGATGCAAGATTGCGAGTAGACGCTGATTGGTCAGATGCTGCAGGAAGACAGCGTTCACCGCGCACAGCAACACGCCGACGCCGATGCTGAGCACGAATGCGCGAACAGTGCGCGCAAATGTGCGTCGGTTGAACCACGGATGCCCGGCGATGTTCACTGTTGGCTGCTCATGGTTACAGTAGTCCGTTGAACACGTGCACAGTATGACCTGCCGGTAGTGCGGAGTACGTCTTGGTAAATATGCAGGTAGGTCTAGGTATCTTTTCTTTTCGTTGAATAGATAGATTCTAATAGATAAAAACGCAGTTGCACGCTTTACGCGGGAATTTAAAATTCATGAGGTGTCCCGACCCGAGTCCCTGAGATTGGTCCGAATCACTCAGGCAATTTTGCATTGCCGCATCAAACATGAAACTACTTAATTTCCTTTTTATATGTCTGCAAAAGCGTTGAATCGCTGAACTAAAAAAAAGATAATAGTTCAATTCAAATTATTGGCAAGTGCCATAGAAAGCGCCAAACGAAAAGAAGTTTGAAACGGTGAAAATTGACAAATAGTAAAAAACTATTAAAACTGGGAGGATGAAAAATCTGAAGAGAACAATCTGAACAAAAATGAGCATTTTCTTCGCGAGCCTTTGGCGGATCGAGTCTGTTGTAGTCGCCAATGACCTCCACTGGTGTTTCATCTCTGCACTCATTCAACACTGGCCGTCGACCCAGACAGCCATACTCATAGTTGGCTATGCCTGCAAATTCAAGCACATTACAAATGCAGCAGAGTACGTACAGTATCTCTTTGTGATCATCAGTGCTCTCAGATTCCGAACGTTGCAGGCAAACAGACAAATCATTCAATTTTTAAGTTCAGCGCATTTTGTTCAGTAATAGTTAAATAGCGCACAACAAGTGCTAGCGAACTCAACATTTGGCACTAAACGTTTTGTTCAGCAACCAGTAGCCACAAAATGTTGTCTTTTTTGTTGAATAACACTTCTCCATGTGGAGACGGCAGTACTCCGTGTGAGCACCTTGTATCCAATTAGTCAGTTTGTAGCATCCCTTGCCGGTACAGGTGCTCTGTTGTACTGCGCACTCATGTTCACCGATGCAGCGATAGCACCGTACGTCTGGCAGCTCATACGCTGCACACCCTGTAAAACCAAGCGAAACATAATGTACAGTATGTTCAAGTGCGCTGAGCGATATAGCTGCATTCATGAAGCGTGCGTTCGTGACGCGCAGCTGTGTGTGTTAACGCATAGTTACGCGGTCACTAAATACTGCTGCATGAATGCCCTCGCGTGCACCCACCAACAGTGCAACAGTGCATCTACTTTTATCTATTCAGTTTGTTGCACATGTAATTGGATGGAGTTTACTCACTCTTCGATGCCCAATCAATAACCACTAGCAAAATACAAATGACGCAACATTGAACATCATTCAACCATGATCCTTGAGCCATGCTGCCGTGTGGTGCACCTGAAAAACAAGGCAAGTCTGAAAGGACAACCCGCAGACAAAAAAAGTTTCAGCTGCTGTTCCTGTAGATGTCTGGTTGGGGCATGTATGTAACTTGGAGGTTGGTGTCGTCAATCGGGCAGGCGGCCTCTCTTCTTTCAAGTGGCACATGCACACACATCAGCATTATCTGGACATCGTCTTGCATGCACACACATCAATATTATCTGGACATATCTGGGCATCATCTTGCATGCACACACATCACATCAAAAAAAGCAGAAAAAGCAAAAATCTATTACCAAATTTTTTCAGATTCTGCGACTCAGTGCGTGTGCAGACGTAGAAAGGAAACTGGTTTCAGTCTTTATGTGGCCATTCAAAATCGCCTAAGTGACTCGGTCCTGTTTTGGGGACTCGGATCACTTGCCAATTTTGAATTTCCGCGTCATGCATGAAACTGTTCACTTATACAGGGTGTCCAAGCTAGATGTACAACATTTGTTTTTGCGTGCTTGCGTTGACCAATTTTTATATTTTTTTCAGCGTTTGTAGTAAAGACTTCGGGAATTTGTTTGATACTAAAAACGTCGCGATACGTTGAATTTAACCTGACTTATAAGCATTTGAAAAAAATACACACTTTTTCAATTGCCGCTCGCACCGGTGCGCGACTGGCTGGACACCCAGTTTGACCAGCGCTGGGTGGGCCAATTGCCTGGTCCACACGTTCGCCTGACATCACAGCGTGCGACTACTGGCTCTGGGGCGCTGTGAAGCACCGTGTTTATGAGACCCATCCAGCATCCATCGATGAACTGATTGTGGCCATCGGTGAAACTGTCGGCGAAATCAGCAACGAAGAGCGCCTGGCAGGTGTTTTGGACTTCGACAGACGAATGGATTGAAACTGATTGGATAAACTGATTGAAAGAAAGGGCCAGCACATTGAGGACAATTAGACGATTAATATTCTGAGTCTGTGAGTGTTTGATTTGCTTTTTTGCTCTCCGCTAGTTCATTTTTTTGTGAAAATGAGGTATTTTTTAAAACTGCCATAACTTGTGCCATGTTTGCTAAAACATAAAAATTCTGGTCCAAACAAATTCCCGAAGTCTTTTTTACAAACGTTGAAAAAATTTTCAACATAGGTCAACGCACGCGCGTATACTTCAAAAAACAAATGTTGTACATCTAGCTGGGACACCCTGTAGATATCTATACGCGCATTCAGTCTCGGAGACTCATCGGGACCAAAATAAAAGATAATATGTCACTCCACGTTTACTCAATTTGGGAGCCTCCACAAGCAAAATGGTTCACTGTACGAAACGCGACTTTACTGCAGCTTTTTTTCATCAAATAAAATTCATCGAAATTGACATCCAGAGATACAGGTAAAAACAAAACAGCTCTTTTCGGTCTGGTCACGTGATCTAATTTATCTGATCCGCGACAGTCAGGCACAAAGAATAATCTTGCCCAATTTGTCATATCTCATTCTGAACCGAGTTTCTATGACAATGAGCTATTAAACTTGTTTCAACCGTTGTGCAGAACAGAAAGTGAACAAAAAAAACCAACACTGTTGGTTGGCCTGCGGGGAATACATATGCGATATCTGCCAGTATGAATACATGATGATATATAATGATATATGAATATTATGCATATACGATATGGTAGTGCGTTAGACTACAGTCTGTGCGCTCGGGGGATCGAGCCCCGCCGAGGGGTGTGTAGGCACTTAATGACAGAGAAAACTCGATGGGCGCCTCAATGGCGTTCTGTACGCTTCTCTGGGTTAGCCCTGGCTAAAAACATCGCCCAAAAATCCCAACAACAACAACAACAACATCTGCCATTTTTGGTCTTGTCGTGTATCAACAATTATTGCAGCTGGTATCCGATTAATCATGTGCTTGTATTTTGCAGTGATGATTCTCCTAAAAGATTACGAAAGCCAGCTTCAAAGAAAGATCACCGCATTGCACATCAAAAAGTCACACACAGTCAAAGCACCATTCAAACGGCAACAGTAGTTCCTGGACACATGGACAGCAGTCGGGTGTCTGGGGCTGCCAAAAACCACAACTGCCAATTGACTCCTTGGTTTGCAAAAAATGCTTCCCGTTCCCCGTATAATGTCCATCCTTGTTTTACCACTGTTGAAACCAGCACTTTTTCCACAGAAAAACCTGAGAACGATCAATAACAGCCAGCTGATAATAGTAAGTGTTTGTCAATGCAGAATTGTGAACAAAGTTTTCCTGCTCCGACCTGAAAATTGTGCAGTGCAAATGTTTACATCTGGGCTTGCGAAAAAAGCAACATTGGAAAGAAACGATGCGCGCGCGTGTGGTTATAGACAAAATACTTGACCGTTTGCAATTGCATTATTGGAAAAAACACCCTCTTGTTTTTCTGTTTTTCTGAGAGAAGTTATGGTATTTTAGGGCACAATTCGGACTGATGACAGTTTCAGCAATCAAAAATGCCCCCCTCCCTTCCTCTCCCGCCAAAAAATACGGCAAGCAACATGACCAAAAACAAAAAAAATAAAAACCTTCTTTTCACAGCAATTGCATACTCCGTATTTGTACAACCGATATTATATCGTATTCTCACCGTTGGGCGCTAAGGTGTTCTCGATCTCAAAGTCGAGTTTGTTTTAAGCGTTTACAAAATTTCCGAAACAAAAACTGCTGAGGCACTCAAATCTTTCAGAACGACACTACTACAAGGACGCGCATTGTGCAACATGCAGCAAAGCCGGGCAACCACGGCTGCTGCGATTGTTGCCGCATTCGCCGTTGCCACTTGCATTTTGGTTTCATCACGACGCAAACGACTTCGAAAGAAACATTTGACCGAAAGAATTGATCGTAAATCACGAGAGCGATTGCAGACAGCCGATTTAATCAGACAGCAACTGCAGCAGACGGGGGTCATTCCGTTTTTAAAGTTGTTGCAGTTTTTCTTCAATTTGAACGTGGTATACAATTGTACTTGGATATTTTTGTTCTTTTGGAACATGTAACTCTTCAGCGCGCCCTTTGTTCTTTCAGAAAGCCAAGCGGGACGCCATTCACGGATTGTCGTTCGCAGAACTGAGGGCGAAACTGCAGAATGGCGAACTGACGGCACGTGAAGTGCTGCACGCATACCAGGAGGCCGCGTTGAAAGTGTGTGAAATGTACCCGTAATGCTGCACTCCGCAAAAGAACGCAAATTAACGCTTGCAGATGTTTGCGTTTTCTTGGCGTCAAATTTTGTTTATAATAGTAAAAGTGCTCCCATGTGTTCATACGTTACGGGGATCCAAACAAACACCTGGATGAATAATGCTGTAAAAACGTGCAGCAGGGAAAATAATTTTTAATTTAAAAAAATGTACCACTTATTCAATAAGTGAATAATGCGGTTACCTCAGGCGCATGACCGGACAAACTGTGTCACTGAATTTGTGGTGACCGCTGACAGTGGGGCGCAGGCACTGGACGAGAAACATGCGAATGCAGAATGCAGACCGCCGCTGTTCGGCATTCCGTTTTCGGTCAAGGAAACGCTCGCCATGAACGGTTGTCTTTTGGTTTTTTGGGACAAATTTGTCTGTTTTGCGCCATGGGTTTCGCATGTTTTCAACTGTTTTGTGTTTGTTTCAATTTTTTTGTAGTTCTGGTTAAAAACGTACATGTAAAAATTTCTTGTTGCACTGGCCGGTCAGGCTTCGACAGCACACGCGGTTTAGCGCAGCGCATCGGTGATCCCGAGACAGTGGACTGCGAAATGGTGCATCTGTTGAAGTCGTTGGGAGCTGTACCGATTGTAAGATCATTGTGACTACAGTTTGCATTCTCAGTTGTTGTTTTTTCGTGTGTTCTTGAATACATTGTACCTGGCAATATTTTCATCAGTCAAAGAAACAGTAACAAAACCACACAAATGATTCTCAGTCGTCTGCGCTGATTAATAGAAAACGCAATAACGCTGCAGGTCAGAACGAACATTCCCCAGTTGGCGAAGGGCTTCAACTGCGCGAATCCGGTGTTCGGACGCACGTGCAATCCGTGCAGCCGCGATCGCACGCCCGGCGGGTCGTCCGGCGGCGATGCAGCGCTGCTCGCGTGCAAAGGTGGGCGGGACGAAAACGCACATGCGCTCGAACTAGGCTGTCAGCTGATTGGCTGGTGATCACGTGATCATGCAGGACTTCCATGTGCGCGACAGACTCCACCTCCACAGCAACACCTGCACAGAAAGCGTGATCACCAGGCAATCAGCTGGTAGCATGTAATTCACAGTTCGACTGCAGGCGATGTTTTTGGAAGCGAGGGAAGAAGTTTTTCTGTAAATTGAATGATAAAAATCCAGTTTGAAAAAAGGCAGTGTTTTCAAGGTGCGATCTTTGGCGTCGGCACGGATTTAGGCGGCAGCGTGCGGATGCCCGCTCATCTCAGTGGAGTTGTGGGCTTCAAACCAACAAAAACGCGATTTTCTCAAGTGAGATGCAATGGAAAAGTTTGAACTGGTTTGAGAGTTACGAGTGCACATACAACATTGTAACATCTTTTATTTTGGTCCCGTGTCTCAATGCGCGCATAGAGTGGTAAGCAGTCTCATGCACGACGCGGGAATTCAAAATTGGCTGAGGTGAGCCGAGTTCCCTAAATAAGGCCCCGGTCACTTCGGCTATTCTGAATAACCACATAAAGATTGAAACTACAATATGTAGTTTCCTTTCACGTCCACAACTGCATTGAGTCGCAGGTCTTACAGAAAAGATAATACCTTACCTAAATGAATTTTCACCGCTCTTGCTCTTTAGAAAATAAAACTTTCTTCGACTGAAAAAACATAGAAGTTGTAAAATTTTGTTTTGAAATAACCTTTCAGAACAACGGAAATCGCATGTTTGATCACACGGTGGTTGTGACCTCCACCATCGGACTGCAGGCGATTTCGGCAGACGCAATTTTTGAAGTAGCCAAGACGATTTTCCAGTCCAATTTGCATCTACGAGACCCGTACGTGCAACCAATCCAGTGGACAAATGTCGGCAAGGTAAAAAATGCGAATTATCTGCAGCCTTTGCAGTTCAACCTGTTCATTTATTTATTTTGCTCCACGATGCAATGCAGAATAATCAGCTTGACAATCGATTTTAAAAACTTCTTCGTGAACAAAAACGTGTATACCGAACCGAATGTCCACAGTTCAGGATCCTTTCCAAGAACAGCACATTTCAGCCGAAAGGCCTGCGCATCGGTTGGTTCACAAGCAACGGCTATGTTGAGCCGTCCGTTGCGTGTGTGCGCGCGTTGCAATCGGTGAAACGGCAGCTTGAACTGCTCGGACACACGCTGCTACACTGGCCACTGCCGCCGGACGCCGCTGAGACCGCAGCAAAGGCGACCCGCTCGTGCAGCTTCCTCGGTCAGCGGTCACGTTCACGTGCACGTTTGTAAAGAGCGTTCGATTGAACCTGTCGCACTTTTCTTTCGCACAATGCGGAGCATGTGCAAAACTTTGACTAAAACATGTATAAGAAAAACGAATGTATTAAACCACTGGTCATATTGTGGCTAAATATACGCATGTTTTGTTGCCACGCCGAGCTTGTTTTTTGTTCTTTCGTGTGCTCTGTTCTGTTTTCTGCGAAAGAAGTGACAGGTTTTTTTGAGCAAACATACTGTACTGTGAGGCTCAATGTGAGGCACAAAAGTTCTAAACTTACAGATGGTGGGCAAATGACGAAGAAAATATTGGACGCAGACATTGCTGAACCAGACGAACTGTTCAAATACGCCACATATGGTATGCGGCCGATGGTGAGTGTTTTGTTCACATTTTAAGACATATTGTTTTACGTTTTTCAATTGTTTTTAAGACAATATTAGAATTGTCTCACAGTACCGGCACGTCCACTTGCAATTCCATGCCGGCAGCCGCATGCGACGGGCGTACCACTTTCTCTGCCACAGTGGTGATGAGTTACAAAAGGTTCGCTTGACATCTCAATGGCTGCCGCGCAATTATTGCGACCATATTTGCGCTCAATAAAAACGCGGTTCACGAAAGTGGTGAAGAAAAGCAGAAAAATCAACACACACACACACAGATTTAGCTTGTCAAAAATCTACAAATAAAACTGTTGAAGCGAGTTTTCAAGGTGATCGTGAACGTCCGAAAGCTGCGCGCGACAATTACCGACCAGTGGAAAGCGGCCGAGTTGGATGCGTTGCTGTGTCCACCGATGCCGACGGCAGCCATGCCGCACGGCGACTCCGCAAAGGTGACGCTACGAACTTTTTTCATTTTTTAATCTGCTGTTTTTCATCGTTTCAAACGCGTGCAAAGTTACATTGTATGTTGATTGAATGGTGTGTTGATTTTTTTCGCGTGCTATATTCACATGTCATCTTTCTATTTATCTTCAGGTTTTTGGTGGTCTTTCCTATACGTCGCTGTTCAATGCGTTGGATTACCCGGCTGGTAAGAGAGAGAAAATACAGAAACCTTGGAATGTTTTAATAATTTTTCTTCCTATTTAAGCTTTTAATATCAATATAAAAATTTCTTTTTTAGCTCAAGTTTCATTTCAGGCGTAGTTCGTTGCACCAGAGTGACGGAAGCGGACGTCAAGGAAGAGCGATTGAATGGAGCGTTTAGGGGGCGCAAAGACCTCTGGGATTCACTGCTTTTCGAAGCGAACGCTTCCAACGAAGCTGTAGGTCTACCGATCGGGGTGCAGATTGCGACATTGCCGAATCACGATGAACTGCTGCTGCATTTGATGGTTGAGGTTGAAAAGGCTTTGAGGATGTGAACAACACAAGACAAATACAGTAAATCCAACGAACCGAATAAGCAGCACCCCGGACAAGTGTTTCAATCTTTATGTGGCATTTTGTGGTCGGCCTAAAATACCAAGCCAAAAAACGTCAGCTGAAGCTGTGACGCTTTGATCCAATCGAAGAAAGGCGACGAAAACTGGGAAAACTTGAAAATTGGCAATAAACGTAGCTCAGCACATCTTGTTGCCTGTTGAACTTTTCGGAAAAAAAAATTCACGTTTTAAAATCATTTAGCATGGCGTTTTTTTCATTTTGACCAAATGAATTTAACTGCATTTTTTGACTGTGTACAGGAACAGAATTTTTGTGGCATTGCTGTTGCATTGATTGATATTCTGAGTTCCAATAAAATAAAAGTTTATTGGTGTCACATAAAAAAGCCCACCTTCCGTTTTCGGGTTTTTTGAACAATCAGAAATAGATAAGACACAAAAATAACCGGATATTTGTATGGCTGAGCAGACATAAAAACAGTTGTGATTGTGACAAAAAACTGCAACGCTGGACATGAACGTTTCTCTGCTTAAAATCAAAAGACACAATAGACAACAAAGCCAAAACACCCTAAGACAGCAAAGCGTTTGTTTCAGAAGAAAATAAAAAAGGCATCAGTGAGAAACAGTTGAGAATCAATTGCTCAACAATAAACAACTCAACAAATTTGTTGAGTAAACGATCAGTATGTTGTAAGGAAAAATGGATGAAAAGCCATTCAAAAGTAATATCATCGATGTGAGATACAAAAAATGCACATTGACATATCGAATAAATAAAAAATAGCTGGAACAAACCATGATCGCAATCGCATCATTTGGCGGCGCGCAAGAATTCGTCATCTGGCTTCAGCCCATGCGTATTCGCTGAAAAGAAAAGAAGAATTTTGAAGCGCGCATTTCACGACGCATTGAGCTGCATGCTTTATTACTGTCCAAACACCTGAAAATACCGAAAGTTCAACGAAAAATGGATACCATCAGCACTCAACAAGAATGAAACGCGCACCACCGAATCGTGTCATTAACTGCGTCCGAAAAGTTGTTTAAAAAAGTTCTTTTTTTAATTTAAAAAAAAATCCGCAAGCATT
>JASANC010001650.1:0-33529 GCA_030248135.1 Theristus sp. LFF4_11 | reverse complement strand
AATTCTAAAATGCTCTCACTGGCTTGTGCTGAGTTGTTTCGAGCTGAAAATTGGAACACTATTAGAAAACATTTGGAGGTTTTTCTGACCTAATTTTTGTCATGGTATGTTGCCCCTATCACTCACTACAGCAAAATATCCGGAAAATATGAAAAATCGACAAAATGTTGTAAAATGCAGAGGGTTGATTTAACTGTAACAAAGATCAAAATAATGAACGTTGGTGACAGCCCGAATGTTCACAACACAAAAAAAAGATGAAAAAAAGCAATATGAGTTTAAAGCAGCTCAGAAATGCCGAATGCTGAGTTGCATTTGAACAGTTTTTGATCACTCCAATGTTTCACTTCAAGTCTGAGTGTGAGTAAGCGGTTCTGCTCAGAACAGACGCGAATTTATCTTTTCAAATCCAAATTGTTTTTTTTTCCTTTTTAATACACAAAATTTGCCACTCTGATATTTTTACCATAGCAGACTGGTTGTTTTTCTGCAGTGAGAGATGCACTTCCATTTTCAGTCTTTGCTGCCATCATGGTTAAGTGGGCGGCAGAGCAGCGAGTCTGGTCTGCCAATTGGTGGGAACATGCGAATAACTTTTCCACAGTGGTTCAGCAATTTCGTAAAAAGATTCAATTTGACACCGCGTGACGATACATCAGTTCGGAAGATCGTTTATGAGCAATGATAAACAGTGAGATTATGGATGAACAGTGTTTTTTTGTCAAAAATTTCTATTTTTTGAAAATGACACTGTAAAAATGAACTTACGTGTAAGCCAAAAAAATTTTTGATCACAAAAAACTCCCTAAGTGTTCTAACAAGTGTTCCAAATTTTTAAACACGAGGTCCCTTTGTTACAGCTAAATCAACCCTCTGCAATTCACAACATTTGTCGATTTTTCATGTTTTCCAGATATTCTTCTGTAGTGAGTGATAGGGGCAACATACCATAACAAAAATTTGGTCAGAAAAACCTCCAAATGTTTTCTAATGGTGTTCCAATTTTCAGCTCGAAACACCTTAGCACAAACCAGTGAGAGCATTTTAGAATTGGAACCTTTTTTTGGCTCACTCTGTACTAGGCATTTTTGTTCTCATTTTTGAGCTGCAGGCAGAATCCGATTCCAGCACATTCGTTCGAGTAAGAAAATTCGTAACTCGATTGCGTGCCCAGAAACGCGTAATAAAGTGCCAAAGCTGCTAAATTTCAGCCAATTATTTTTTTCGTTTGTCCACAAAACATTAATAAAACTGACGGCGTTTGAAATATCAAAAAAATTGCATATAGTGTCATAACACGACTACACTACACACCGATTCTTTGATTTATCAACACGATGAACGGTGTTAGTTTGTATTCAAGTGGTTCAGGTCTCAGGAGGGGCACATCACTGATGAGGCCACCCCTCTTCTGATGATGATGTTGCCAAGGCCGAAATGCACAGAACCATCCTACAACTTGGTTGATTAACTGATGATGAATGAACGACGCTTAAAAGCACCAAGCAAAGCAAGCGAATCAGCCAATCGCAGACCGCGAGACGGGCAAGAACGTGCTGAAGGAGGCGGACGAGACGTGCCGTCGCATGTCGGACTTTGTGTCGGCGCTGGAAGCGGCCGTGGAGCAGCACCACAAGATGCTTCACGTGCTCGACCAGGGACGCGCGTTCTTCGGCCAGCAACTCAGAGACGCCACCGTGGTGGAGGATGTATGTGCGCTGCTTTGACACCAATTGGAACTGGTCATTTGGAAGTACCAGGAATTTGTGGTTTTTGGTAAACTTACTGAATTGGCGACTTGGTTTGGAGTGTGGTGTCGTCGTACACGGACTTACGGCAACGACCGACAAACTTTGTGTAATAATCAAATTGAGAAGACCAACGGTTCACTTGTAACTGCGTTTCGCTTGTTCTCGCGCAGGCGTACCGAAAATTCGGCATCGGTATCGCGAGCGTGAAAGACAAAACGGAAGAAATGATTCGAACCGGCGTGTACCCGGCCGCGTCGCCGCCGCGTGACGCGCCGTCGCCGAGCGAAAAGGATGACCCGTTTGGACAGGGCGTTGAAGAGGCCATTAAAGGTAGCGAACGGTCATTTGGGCGATCCTTTGGCTTGCCTACTGGTGTTCTGTCTGGTGTCTTACACTTCTCTGGTATTATGCCGTGCACTGCGGCATAAAACTGACTGACTGCAATCGTGTTTAGCCAGGGCTACCCCAGAAAAGCGTACAGAACGCCGTCGAGTGGGGTGCCCATCGAGTTTTCTCTTTGTCATTATTATGTGCCTATACACACCCGCTCGGCACCACTCGATCCCCCACAGACAAGAGTCGAAAGGTCCGTTTATACCTGACATAGTATCACTATCGGACATAGGTCATACGTTAGACATCCGTACGGGCCTTAACGCGGTACCACCCGAGGGTCCCATCCCAGTAGTACATATCGCTTTAACGACGTAACCGCTATCAGCGGACACGTTCGAGTGAAACAATTTGGACATTTTGCATTGCATTTTGTTCACTGTTTTTTTGTTCTCTTGTTTTTTTCAGAGTTGAAAAAACCGGGTAATCGTGATCTGATTGAGTCGGCGGACATGGAACTGGACGAGGAAGGTTGGTGGACTTGACCATGACAATGAAACACTGATTAGCTGCTGTTTACGCTGTGTTCCATAACGTTAACAAGTAGATTGAATGTGAAATCTTTGAGATCACGACGATTCGAATTTCCAATTAACAATTCCGTTGATTGATTGGTATGGAATTAAAATTTCGCAATTTTTTTCATTGTGCGTTCACCATTTTTTGGTGTTTCATGTCATCAATCACACATGTATCATAACAAGAAACGACGTTTATAAACGAAATACGAAATAGGAAGAAAGATCCCACCGCCACCTGTTCTCATCTGAGAATTACTAAACGTTGCAGATATGCTCAGCGGCATTCAGTCGAACAGCAGTTTCGTGCAGAATCGGTCGGTGGTAGAGGAGCTCGCAAAGCCGGCCGATCCGAGATTAGCGGTAAGCGATCGATCGTTTAGTCTTTGGTGCGCTTTTTTGGTTCAATCAACTATTCGTGTACTTTTTTTAAAATGGTCGTTTCAACCTGTTGGTTGGCCATACACGTTACCAACCAACCAATCACTGCGTCCGGCTGAGAAATGTTAAAGGCCACGAACCTCTAAATATCACAACTCCACTCTTATGCTCGTTTTCGGAAATCTGTAACGAAACCGGAGCTCTGTTCATTGTTGATGCACATTTTCAGTTGAGAAAATTACTTTCAGTGTGGATAGCTACGCAAATAATACACCATATTTCATAATATTTCTGTTGTTGTTTTTCATCAACAGCGTATGACGATGAAACGACCCGCGAACGCAGCAGCCGCCTCCTCCACAGCCGCACACCAGCTGCGCAGTCCGCCCGAGCAGACAGCGCCGAGTGCTGCGAAGCTGGTGCCACCGCCGATTCCACCGTTGATTCCAGCCATGATCAACACCACACAGCCGCCGCCGACGCGTTTGTTGCATTTGCTGTTAAGGGCCAGTTCATACTGCCGTATGATGACGGACGACAAAGGCACGTCTCCATGGCGGGATGTGACCTGACGTGCCGTGCCGTGTGCGTCGTACGCCAGTATGGTCGAACCTTCACTTGACTACACTTAACGATTTGTTTGTTATGCAGTCAATTCATTGGTCGCATGGATAGGATAGGTTTTCTTGAAACACTGAAGAGTCCCGCATTGCGCGATGCGTTGTGCGATTTTGCATTGAGGTTTTGTTTTGCGTTGTAAATAGCGGTAAGAGTTGCGATCGACATTGAAGCGTTAGCAGCTTCATTGCAGAAAACTTGCCAGACTGATTGGTTCACCCAATTTTACACCCAATTGTACCCGATTGACTTATCACATCCAATCCAAACGCGCGAGACAATCGTAGAGCGCTCATCCACCAAGCCAATGATGTGCGAAAAGTGTCTGTGTTTTGCTCCCTGCAGAACTAGCGTGGTCGCCGTCGATTCCACCCCCGTCAGCAATGCTCGTATCACCCGGTAGTGGCAATGGCAACGTCTACTCGCCACATCACGCCGCCAGTCGCCCGCCGCACGGTCAGTTTCAAAGGTCGTTGTTGTAAAAAGTCGCTTTTTGTCATTGAAACACAGCAACACGAATACGAAATCGTTGTGTTCATTGTGGTCCAGAGAGCACACTTTGTTGCCTCAACACGCGGCAAAGTTTTTCTATTTCTATTGCTTTTTTTACCGTTTGCTTCGCTCCTCGACGTACAGCAACAAAAAAAACAGTAATCTGTGTTGCAGTGGCGACCTCCACCTCGGCCGGGATCGTGGTGGCAGCCTCGTCGTCACTACACTCGCCCGTGCCGTCGTACGTGCCGACCGTGCCGCCACCTGGCATGCACGTGTTGCCGTCACCGCCACTCTCAACCGCCTCACCATCAGCGTCCGTCAGCGGCGGTGCGCCCGTATTCGGCGCATTGCCCTCATCAAACTGCATGACCGTCAGCAACAACGGCAGACCCGCAATCAGCAGCAACAGCGGCGTACCCGTTCGCCGGCCGCCGCCGCCGCTGATCGCGCCGCGGTCATCACAAATGAATCATCATCAGCGCACCGCCGCCGCTCATAATAGCAACAGCGCCACTGTGAGCGTAACCGTGTCCAGTGCCGCTGCTGCTGTTGCCGGCGATGTAAGTGCGCCCCCGCCCGTTCGTGCGCCCGGCCCCGCCCCGCTGATGGCCACGTCGCCGCCGCCGCCGTCGTTCCACGTGTTACCCCCGCCGCCGATGGCGCCGGCCAATAAAATCGGCAGGCATCACGTCAGATGATAGTGACTCCCGGCGGTTTCTTTTGTTATTTTGGAGTTTTTTTTCTGTAGTTGAGCTATTTTTTTGCTAGCTTAGAAACTAGAATTATTCTCGCGATTTGTCAGCGCTTTGGGCCCTTGATGAGCTTAGCTGCCATTTAGGATCTGTGCACAATTTTCAGTTAGCGCTTGCACCCGGATCGGGCACGTTTAGTGGCATTTGTAACGGGTTTCTTCAAATCGCAACGATTTCGCTTATGAATGAACTTTTTCACTCATTTTTTAGTTGAAATTTTTGACTTCAATTCAATCTTACCTGGCGGATGGAACTTGGTGGGCCCTGAGTTTTGACAGTCGTTTACTTCTGGAAATCTGAACAGTGTTGTGGTGCGTACTAGTGCGTGTCATTTGAGCGTTGTTGTTTCACTATCCCTGAAAAAAATAATCGCTTCTTGACTGGGTTTCTGGCTAATATTTTAGGCAACTTGAGCAGTAATTGGCTGTTTGATTGATTTGTTTTTTTGTGTGTGTGATGGTGTTTTTCCCGCAGAAACCATATTGTTGTGCATTCTGTTTCATCTTTTTTTGGCATTTTCTGTGTTTCGTTTTCAAAATCTGCTTCATGCTCTGTCTTTGTTAAGGTGAGTCATTGAACACATTAAACTCAGATAAGTATTTGATAGAAGGCGAATTTTCAAACTGACGTTTTTTCATGTCGTGTTTGTGTTCCCCTCTTTGGTTTACCTTTCACCACAAATATTTTTTTATTTTGATTTTTTTTGCAACGCATTTGTATTTTTGTAATGGATAATTCGCTCTGAATGACCAGCCTTTTTATGCAGTCGGTTTCTTAGAGTTCAGTTTATATAAATTTCGGAGCGGTTACAAATTTTTTTTTGTTTTCTTGCTGTTGTTGTTCTCTGTGAATTGTGGTCTCCTTTCTTCAGTCATTTTTATCTTATATTCCGTGTCATGTTTCAAACAGAAAAAGGGATTCCCAATAACAAAAAAACGCTTGGTTCTGTTCTGATGTTGCGGTAGTTTGGTAAATTTCGCTCCACACGTTGAGATTTTTTGTGCTTGCTTCTCTTTTGAATGATTGTTGTCAAAAAAATTGTAAATGAACTATTGAATTCAGTGCAGTTTGTGCAATTTTTATGGTACACAACATTATTTTTAGCACACAACATTTTTGGTACACAGCAGCCTTTTTCGGTTGATTTGCAACCATTGTTGGCCAACACGAACGTGCAACATTCTTGGCAGCTGTTTTCCTCGTTGTCCTCAGCACTGATTGGCCAAGTGATCCGTACTTGACCAATCAGCCGACAATAATGGAAACACGACACCCAAGAGTGTTGAGATTCGTGTTGTATCTCAGGGCGCTCTGATGTTGTTGTTCGACACACGTTGATCGAAGGAGCAGTAGAAGTCAAACTGCATTCGAACATAGAATTTGCAAACACACACGCGCAACATTCAAATCAAAAATGCTGAATGGTTGAATGGAGCCGGGCAATGCACCAATGGTTTTGGTTGCTTGCAAAACTGTGTGTGATCCAACCGTTTATTGAACGTGTGCATCGTGACAATCGCGCACTCTTTCAGATCACAAAGATTGGAAACTGATGCGCAAAAAACACTGACCTCCTGATCAGCATGATCAGTAGTAGCGCGACGAGAAAGCGCGCGTCGGCCGACACTGACGCAAACGGCGGCACGACCGTTGTGCTGTTGGAGGTGAGTCGGCGATGGATTGCACTGGAAAAGTGGTGGATGGGAACTGGCCAAAGTGGTCACGAAGACGTTTCACTCGGATGATACTCGAAAGACACAAAACTCAAACTCGAGATCACCGATGGTCAAGTTATAGAAGTTGGGTGCTGCGAAAAACTGGGAAATAAAAAATTTCGAAAACTGAAATAAGACCCGTTTTTCCTGGCAACATCAAAAACGCCGGTTTTCAACCGTCGCTGGACCGAACGATGATCAATTGCACTCGAAAGCAGTTCACCTTTTCCGTCATTCGCCAGGACACACGTGGCAGTCAAACGCAACAACAGCAGCAGCAACAATACCCGCGCAAAAAGATCCGTCTGCTTGGTGTGCCCGAGAAAAGTGCGCTCACACTGCTGACAGACGCGCGCAATGTGCACGACACCGCCGCTGCCCTGGCGTTCCTGCACGAGTTCAGAACGCAATTCATCGCAGGTTCGAAGCGTTTTTCTTGGAGCTGTTTGCTGTGAGAGATGTTGCCCTTTCGCAGGTCAGCTGGTTTCGGAAATTTTTTTTTCGTAACGCTGCTTGGACGAACAAACTAATTTTGGACCGTGTTCTAGTTCTTTGCGAATGGACTAGAACGCCGTAGCGTTGCGTGCCCGTCGAGTTTCTCTGTCATTGAGTACCCATACCGCCTCGGTGGGGCTTCATCCCTCTAGCGCACAGACAATGAGTCTAACGCGCTACCTACAGCCAATCACGGTCACGAATAGACCGACAACACTAAAACACCGACGTCGCTCGCAAGGCCTGATTTCACCTCTATGCTTGCATGCAGCGAAACGCACCACTGACTGGTGCAGCAACACTACAGAATTTCGAACACTGAAGAATACGATCGACAAAACCGTGAGCTGAAATGCTGCCAGCAAACGAAACCACGTAGCATTTACGTTTTTTCTGTCCGTCCAGATGTGACCGGTTCATCGGCGATGCACATCGTCGGTCTGTTGTTGGCGATCGTGGAGCAGCGTCACGCGAACGACACTGACGCTGACGTGTGTGCGGAGGCGTTGACGCTCGCGCGCACCACGCTCACGACGCACAACGGTTGGTGCGGTATGGTTGTTGGAACCGGTCGCTATTTTCCACAAAAGGCAGCGCACACGAACGGAGAAAAATGGCGGCATCGGAGTTGTAAGAAAACCGATTTCGTCCTAAATTGGGTGCTTGATTTCAACCAGACCTGATACAAGCGTGCTTCTTACTGAAATTCAAGGTTTCGCATGCGTGCTGCATTCTGCGAGAAAAGTGACAGGTTGAAAAAACAGACATGCTTCCGAACGTCTTTTTTCTTATCAAATTTCGCGCGCGCTGCTTGGGCCCTGAAACAAGCGGTCGTATCTGACATTCACCTTCTCTTCTCACCAGGTTGCCTGCAACGCGCCCAGCAGTGTGATTTGTTCGATCGCTACGTCACGTTGGCCTATCAGCTGTTGGCAGTCACTGTGGTGGACGCGAACGCGCATGATCGCAAACGCTCTCCGATGCTCGCAAACGCTCTGAACACGCTCGTGCTGTTGCTTGACATGATGCACAGCGAACGTACGGTGGAAACGATGGGGCCCGTTCATACTGACGTTTGCGTATACGGCACGTCACGGCAAACGCACGTGTTCATGGACGATAACACGAAACGTGACATGACATGCCGCGCTTAGATACGTCTGCATATGGACAGTAAATAGGTATGCTGAAACACGCGACCTGAAGTGACGTGCCGTGTCGTATAAGCATACGTCAGTGTGAACAGGCCCTAATGGTCTAAAGTGGGCATTTACAGTCACCACCGGCACTTTTGAGATTTTTGAACGTAAAACAAACCGCTTTGTGGTGAATTGGTGGTATTTTGAGAGAATTGTTTTTTTTTCAAATAATCCGCGTACGCAATCTATCAGTGACCGTGCAGAGACAATCACAAGCGCGCACAGCAGTCTGCCTGTTGTCCTGACGTTGGTCAAGCGATGTCAGTCCAGTCGATTGGCGTCCATTCGCCTGGAGTCAGTGCAGTTGTTGCATCGGTGTTGGCCATTGGGCGGTCGTGTCGATCGACTCTTGTACCGATGTGCCACTGATTCGGACCCGCGCGTGCGCGCCGCTGCCGCACAGTGCCTGCTGCACGCGTATGAGAAGTGAGACCTTGGCGGGTTTGGGTGGGGGCGTTATTGGCTGATTCGCTCCTGGCCACGGGACGGGCAATACTAGAACGTGGCACTTTAGTTGAGACCCGTTCATACTGACGTATGCGTATGCGGCATCGTCACATCACGTTTCGTGTTATTGCTTACTACCGTCTGTGTATCAGACGTGCCTTTGACGTACGTCAGCATACGTCAGTATACGTTGTTTTCAGGGCTTGTTCTTGAGTTGTCTTCTGTCTTGAAGTGGATGAGTTCTGTTCCCAGTGACCGAATAAATTCAATGAATAAAAAAGACGGTTATAAGTGCAACAGCTTGTCTCTGTTTTTTTCCCACATTTCCAACTTGTCCAGATCGGAGCGTGCACCGAGCAGTTCCAGCGACTACGCCAACGTCGCGCGGCTGTTGACGGACCCGTGCGAGAGTGTCCGTATCAGCGGCATGCGTATTGCGCTCGTCTTTGCGCGCCACTTCCCGGAACAGTCAGTGAACACAAAAACACAGTGATTGATGTTTGCGTTGCAGGATGCGTTTTTATTTTATTAGTTTTTATTACTTGTCACCTTGTCGGTTCCTGAAATTCGTAGGGTCACCCAACTTTGTGGTGGTTACTGGGTCGCATGGTTGGTGGACGGGTGGGATGAAGCCCTGTGGAGTGGATCCAAGTTCTTGCCACGAAGGGGACAGTCTCTAAGTGGCCACTATTTTTGCTGTGCAGCCGTGTTGCGAGCCACTGTGCGCGCGTGTCCGTGCGACTGGTCGACGACGCGTTCATGAAGGTGTGCACGCAGATGAACGACTCACTGCAGAATGTGCGTGTGGTCGCCGCGCAGACCATGGCAAGTGCACATTGTGTGTTTTCACAAGACCACTTTTGCTCATTTGGTCTTGCGTGACTCAGCGCCGTTTGCAGACGTGGAATGGTCACTAGCTTCACGAAGTTGCTTACTGACCCTGGAAAAAACTCCAGCGACCACAGGGTCACTGTACAGCAATTTTGAAAAATACCAGGTTTTATAATCATCTGAAAATGTCAGTCTTTTCTGCGTGAAAACAGGAGAAGGCAAGGTTGCATGTGTACGTCACACAGTTAGAAAACAAGACACTTTGCGATTGTCATTCGCAAAACGTACGTGAGTGTTTTAGGCAGAATTCGAGGGAGTGGGCGACGACTTCATTGAACAGACGCTCGATAAAAAGTTGCTGTCGTCGATGAAGGTAAAGTAAATTCGACGCAAATTATGCCGAGAATTTCTCATTTTTCTCAACTAGTTCAGTCAGCTCAGCAGTGCGCGCGCGTTCAGCAAGCAATAAAGATCAGTCAAATATTATAGTTGATTTCCATTGGATAAAATCATGAAACTGAACAAACCGTTGGCATGTAGTGGAAAATGTAGGCAGTAAGCCATGACGGCTGTTTTTTTTATCTGAATTCGTTGTATAGCATATTTGTTTAAACCTGTCACTTTTTAGCAGAATACAAGCTCGCGAAGGAAAAATGAAATGGAATCTCGAAGTTGTAAGAAAACATATTTAGATATCTAGTATTTAGCCACTAACAAGGAACTGTGTTTGATTTCAACCAAACCCGATCGACACGTTTGTTGTTCTTACTATAATTCAAAGTTTCGCAAGCTTCGTATTGTGCGAAAAAAGTGACAGGTGTAAGGAAATAGGTCACATGACGTGTCTTTACGAGCATACTTAACAATCGTGGTCTTTTCAAAGTTCAGTTGTGCAGCCAGTGAACCAGCTAATCGCAAATGCGACAACTTCCTGATGCCAAGTAGTGGTTCGCTGATGGTTTGCAGGCGTCTGATCCAAAACACAGCGTCCATCTGATGTTGGCTGGTCGGTCGGGCTCAGCCGGTCGCACCGGCAACAGTCGTAGCCGCAGTGCCAGTCCTGTGCCGTGGTCGCGTGGCACTGACAGAGGCGCTCGAGGGAGACGATTCGCGGGCAGGGGCAGACAACAGGTGCGTTTCAGACCCGTTCAGTCGAACTTGCACGTACAGTGGAACTCTAAATTATGGGGAATCAGCTGATTGGTTGGGAGTACGGTATGCATGCTTTCTGTGCAGACCAAACTCCGCCCCCACTGCAATTTCTGCACGGAAAGCATGCCTACCGTGATCCCAACCAATCAGCTGATTCTCCATAAATTAGAGTTCGACTGTTCAGTCCATCTGGATAATATAGACCATTAGCTGAGATTGGTTGATTGCGCACACAATTGTGCAGTGTGATGCGTGCATTCGGTGCAGGCAAACTCCGCCTCCACGGTAATGCCTGGACAGAATGCACGTGTGACGTAAGTAGTAAGGGTAGGGGGATTAGGGCGCAAAATTGACCGTGCAAATTCTACGGTCTCCTTATAGTGCTCTTCGTTCAGGGCGCAAATTCTACGGTCGCCTTATAGTGCTCTTCGTTCAGGGCGCAAATGTTACGGTCGCCTTATAGTGCTCTTCGTTCAGGGCGCAAATTCTACGGTCTCCTTATAGTGCTCTTCGTTCAGGGCGCAAATTCTACGGTCACCTTATAGTGCTCTTGGTTTCGCCTTCTTAGTTCAAGGCGCAAATTTGACGGTCGCCTTGTAATGCTCTTGGTTTCGCGGTCGTGGGTCTGGTTTTTCAGCAGATTTTTTTTCAAAATAGAACGCTTATGTGTTCCTAGGGTCACCTTTTTAGTGTGAGCTTTTCAGCAAGTGCAAAAAAGTGCAGCGAGGTGCGAACCAAAAACTGACCGTGCGCTGCACAGCTTAACTTGCCAGATCAGCCGGGGTTGGACTTATAACACGACGTTTTTGCGCTGCTGTGTGCGTTCTCGCTATTGCGCTTGCTTGCTTCATGCAGCACACACGCCTTGTGTGCTTGCTTTATGCAGCACACAGTATAATGCACACGCGCATTGTGTGCGCTGCATGCAGTTTTATCCACCTAGTAACGCCGCCTCATTAGAAAGCATTAATATTAGCGCTGCCTGTGTGTGTAAATCATTACTTTCACGCGCGTGCAACGAATACGCCTGCTGAAAATCATCGCGGCAACTGCACGTTTCGTCGCGGCTGTGCATCGAGTGACTTGCAATTTTTTTAGTTTTCACACACAACACGATAAATTGAAAATGTTAACTTCGTTTTCTAATTAATGCACGATGAGAACTGAACAATGCAACTGTGCAGCCTTTATCTACAAGAGTTTGCGGCCGCGTTGCCGGGTCGCCATGGGAGCCTGCAAACCACAGCTCGCACATGCAATTAATGCAGTGTTTTGTTGCAGTTCAAGCCCGTTTCTGAAATGATGCTTCTATTACAATTCACTGTGTACATTTTTGATTCTTTAAACCGACTCTTTTGACTCCTTAACTGACTCTTTTGACTCTTTAACTGACTCTTTTGATTCTTTAAACCGACTCTTTTGACTCCTTAACTGACTCTTTTGACTCCTTAGCTGACTCTTTTGATTCTTTAAACCGACTCTTTTGACTCCTTAACTGACTCTTTTGACTCCTTAACTGACTCTTTTGACTCCTTAGCTGACTCTTTTGACTCCTTAGCTGACTCTTTTGACTCCTTAACTGACTCTTTTGACTCCTTAGCTGACTCTTTTGATTCTTTAAACCGACTCTTTTGACTCCTTAACTGACTCTTTTGACTCCTTAACTGACTCTTTTGACTCCTTAGCTGACTCTTTTGACTCCTTAGCTGACTCTTTTGACTCCTTAACTGACTCTTTTGACTCCTTAGCTGACTCTTTTGATTCTTTAAACCGACTCTTTTGACTCCTTAACTGACTCTTTTGACTCCTTAACTGACTCTTTTGACTCCTTAGCTGACTCTTTTGATTCTTTAAACCGACTCTTTTGACTCCTTAACTGACTCTTTTGACTCCTTAGCTGACTCTTTTGACTAAATTACTTTATTCATTGGCTTTTTTTTAAACAAAAACTACTCTCATTGACCATTTCACGTGTTACCTCAGGTATTCATGTGGATATTTGTTTTGTTAACCGATCTTCATGACACGCGAATCTTTATTCATATCAAGTAATCATGACACGTAAACAAGAAACAAATGTATAATTCGTACGACATTTTTAGTGCAACTCTGAATCGACTCTAGCGATTCCAAGTAGAGTTTAACAAACACAACAACAATGACAAGCGTAGAAAAAATTTGAAAAATTTACGAAGAGTTTAATTAAACAACGATGCGACAAGTCAATGGCACGTAACACGCTCAAAACATTTCACTAATTTCATACGGTTCCACTGCCCCCTCAAATTCAGCACTAATTTCTTCTTCTTTTTCTTCTTCGTCTTCAACGTCAAATAAATCGAGGTTTGCTTTTATCACACGATTTCTAATAAGAAACCTTCGATCTAGCCAAGCACACTCTCCTGCTTCTTCGCTACTATAATCGTCTTCTTCATATGTGCTTTTTCGTCTGCTGATATTCTCGTAGATATCGTCCTCGTTTTCAAGATCATTTACCAATTTGAACTTTGATTCAACGACTTCTCTCAATTTATCCACAAACTCGCTTAGGAACGGTTCCTTCAAAACATCTTTTAAGTCGGGTATATCGTCATAACGCTCAATCGTTTCGCTCAAAAGTAATCGCCAACGCTCGGTTTCTTTTCCATCTGCATCTTCTTCTTCTGTGTCAGATTCAGGATCTTCTCTTTCACTAGTTTCGCTACCCGCTTCACTTTCACTGGTAAGTTCGTGGAGCTGAGAATCTTCTGTTTCGTCGAGTCGAGGTTCACCCTCCATATTCCCTACAGTTCCTTCAGATTTGTGAAAGAGGCGTTCGTGACGCACTCTATTAGAAGAGGATGAAAAACTGCGACCACACACTGCATTAATTGCATGTGCGAGCTGTGGTTTGCAGGCTCCCATGGCGACCCGGCAACGCGGCCGCAAACTCTTGTAGATAAAGGCTGCACAGTTGCATTGTTCAGTTCTCATCGTGCATTAATTAGAAAACGAAGTTAACATTTTCAATTTATCGTGTTGTGTGTGAAAACTAAAAAAATTGCAAGTCACTCGATGCACAGCCGCGACGAAACGTGCAGTTGCCGCGATGATTTTCAGCAGGCGTATTCGTTGCACGCGCGTGAAAGTAATGATTTACACACACAGGCAGCGCTAATATTAATGCTTTCTAATGAGGCGGCGTTACTAGGTGGATAAAACTGCATGCAGCGCACACAATGCGCGTGTGCATTATACTGTGTGCTGCATAAAGCAAGCACACAAGGCGTGTGTGCTGCATGAAGCAAGCAAGCGCACTAGCGAGAACGCACACAGCAGCGCAAAAACGTCGTGTTATAAGTCCAACCCCGGCTGATCTGGCAAGTTAAGCTGTGCAGCGCACGGTCAGTTTTTGGTTCGCACCTCGCTGCACTTTTTTGCACTTGCTGAAAAGCTCACACTAAAAAGGTGACCCTAGGAACACATAAGCGTTCTATTTTGAAAAAAAATCTGCTGAAAAACCAGACCCACGACCGCGAAACCAAGAGCATTACAAGGCGACCGTCAAATTTGCGCCTTGAACTAAGAAGGCGAAACCAAGAGCACTATAAGGTGACCGTAGAATTTGCGCCCTGAACGAAGAGCACTATAAGGAGACCGTAGAATTTGCGCCCTGAACGAAGAGCACTATAAGGCGACCGTAACATTTGCGCCCTGAACGAAGAGCACTATAAGGCGACCGTAGAATTTGCGCCCTGAACGAAGAGCACTATAAGGAGACCGTAGAATTTGCACTGTCAATTTTGCGCCCTAATCCCCCTACCCTTACTACTGACGTACTCTTTTGGTTATGAGGCTGAGAGCGGAAAAAGGCGGCCAGACTTGATCCGAACTGAAAATGCTAACGCAAAATTCACTCACCCTACAAACACAAGAGAGACACAACTGAAATTTATTTATGGGATCTTTGAGAGATTGAATTTGCCTGCGTCTCACCAAATGATGGATCTAGACGGGTCGAACACTTGTTTAAGAGCTAGGCGTGCACGTGAAAAATATGATGGTTCCAATTTGTACTGGTTGGGCTACCAACCTTGCGATGTTATGTTTTCACAGTACACGTTTGCAACCGGAGTTGCTATTTGGTTTGAAGCGACGATATGGTTGAGATGGTGGTAGTTTATTGATGTCGCAGTAGAACTCTTAAATAAGATGAGACAATAATACACAAGTGGCAGAACTATTTATACAATTTTAAAACCTAGAAAGAGCAGGTCCCACCCCCAAAAGATGCTCATTGGTTAGAAAACGAGACGCAAAAGTTTGCCTAACGGTGAAACAGGTTAAAATCCAGTTCGCGCAAGTAAGTGGAGCGCGAACGCCCTTGCGGCAAATTTTTGAGTCTGACTTTCAAGGTAAACTTTCAATGTTTGTTTACACGGCAATTAGTGTAATAGCCGTATTAAGAAATTCTCTTCTCCCCCCGACAGTTTGGAGTCGCTTGGAGATCGACACTTCATATAGAGACATTGCAGTTTTTAACATATCATTACTGCACAAAATATCACAACAAAAATATTATGATACACTAATGTGCGCACGGTGATTTCGTGCGCATCATAATTACTGCGCAAAACGAGCAAACAAGGCAACTATAATCACGAAAATATTTTCTAATGTTTGATGGATGACGCCGTTTCGTCGGCTGCCGCTCTTCACGGTTACGGTAAAGTTCAGTGTCCTGTTACCGTAGTCGCCGCGCGTTCGTCAATTGCTCCTGTGAAGCTCGTTTCTATGGACACAATGACGACATTGTTCGTAGTGTACGCCTGCTTCTCGTCACACACGCATCAATTGCACGCGTATGCCACCAACCAATCAGCTAATTGTATATGTTATCCAGATTAACTGTTGTATGCGTGTACGGCACGCACAACATGGCACCAGGTCACGTGAGTTCTCATGCTGTTAGTGCATGGTAGCGTTCATGGAGACGTGCCTTTCACGTGCGTCGATGTACGTCAGCCAGCGTATGAACTGCTCTTTACTCTGGCCGGATCTAGCAAAACCATACAAACAGGATTGAATTGCTTTGACTCAATTATCATCATCTGATTCGATGACAACCACAAGAATATCGAATCGTGCGCCACATTTGCAATAGTGTTGCATGTTGTCTTTCCAGCATCAGCATCATTCTCAGTGGGCGACCGGCAAGCAACTGGGCGAGGACGTGCCGGTGGAGAAGGTCGACGAGGACTCGGTCGTGTCGCCACTGGCGTGCGGCGCGCTCATCACTGCGCTCGAGGACGAATGCTTGGGTGGCATGAATGGCTTTTGGTTTTTTTCGTCCCTCTCAAGTGATTCCAAACTACGTGTGTTTATTGAGCGTGTGAGCGATGGTTATTTTGTCCACCCAGAAAACGCGAAAGGCTCGTTTTCGGACGCCGGCTGCACTGGCTTTATTGCGTTCGCAGACGCGTTTGGGTGTTTTTGGTACCATTATTGGTACATTTGCTTAGGTTTTTGGTAACATGATGATACAGCCGCATCGCCATCGCAGATGTTTCGCTATTCCCTTACTACAGTGGCGGCCAGAAGTGTTGGAACGCTGCGCGCGTGTTGCATCAGCCGCACAAACGCTATTTATAAGAATTTATGGGCAACGTTTGCTTCACGGGAGACACGTTTCGACGCAACGTTGCGAAGCATTCTTCTAATAGCGTTTGTAACGGCTGATGCAACACGCGCGCGCACTACACAGCACACACACACACTTTTGGCCGCCACTGTATCTTGCACCGTTTTCGCGCAATCTCTGCAGCGGTTCGCCTGGCCGGCGTGCGCACGCTGTCGCGTCTGGCGAGTCAACCGACGACGGCGTGGCTGGCGCCGCGCGCGGCTGACTGTCTCGCGGACATGTTCAACGACGAGATCACGGATGTGCGCCTCGAGGCGGTCGTCGCCGTGGAGCCGTTGCTGCGGCACGCGCACATACAGTCGCATCAGCTCGAGTTGATGCTCAGTGTGCTCGATGTGAGT
Organism: Theristus sp. LFF4_11; assembly: GCA_030248135.1. Taxonomy (NCBI): domain Eukaryota; kingdom Metazoa; phylum Nematoda; class Chromadorea; order Monhysterida; family Xyalidae; genus Theristus; species Theristus sp. LFF4_11. The sequence goes on along the minus strand of JASANC010001650.1, from coordinate 16,761 downwards.
GCGCGTTGTTGTTGTTGGTGGTTTGTCGCCCATGTGGGAAAGGTAGTGACGCAATTCGACTGATCGAGCCCGCTCAGTCGGGTGCGGACGCGCTGTGGTAGCCGAGTCGTATCGTGAGTGTGAGTGGCTGGGCGCTTGCGAAATGTTACCGTATGATGGGGATGGGGATGTGGTCAAAGAAATGGCCTGCGAAACTGATTACTGAAACTGGACGGATCACGCAAGTGGATTCTTGGGGGCTGCTCAGAGGTCGGAAACCAGCACACAATTGGTTGAACTGAGGTGGTATGGTTAGAGTTGACAGGAAAGTGAAGCCATCATGCAACTGAGTTACGTGGCCTTCACCGATTGAATCGTTTTAACTGAATATGCAGCATTGCGTTTGTTGACTGGCTGCCAGTCGATCCGTCCGAAGCAGCAGCGAAATTGCGCAACTATCTGTATTCGACCGATCTAAACAAACGCACATTACGGTACGGTCCGCAACACACGGTCCGGTCCGTTGCAGGACGCGATGGCCGAGAGTCGCATGTCCGCGCGCCGCCTGCTCTCCGTGTGCCATATGACCGACGTCGACTGTTTGCGGGCGGCCGTGCGAGCGCTGAACAAAAACATGCGACGATTTCCGGCCGATCGAAAATCCGTGCATCAGTTCGGTTGTTGTTGTATTCGCCTGGATGGATGTCAGCCTCGCGTGAAACGGGTCGTTGCGTGGTGAGACTCGTTGTGTTCTGTGCGTTCCGCCGTACAGAGAACGCCGTCCCGTTGGGCGCCCATCGAGTTTGTCTCTGTCATTCAGTGCCTATACACCCCGTCGGCGGGACTCGAACACCCGAACGCACAGACTAGAGTCCAACGCGCTACCACCCAGGCCACGAGCGGTGACTCGGCTAACGACTAAAACTAACAACGAGTCGTTTTAACTTTTTCTGTCGATGTTTCGCAGATGCATGAAGCACATCGGCACGCATCACTCGGTGTTCGTGCACGCGATCACTGCGGAGCTGATGGGTCTGCATCCGGTGTTTGCGACGGCCGAGCCGAAAATCGAGGATCCGTTTTGTGCGTTCGGTTTTCTGTCGGCAGTTGTTGTTGTTGTTGAAATTTTAGCCGACTCCACCAGCACACCACGAGGTTTTCGAAAGCGTGTCCATTTCTAAACTCGAAAACATCATTCACACTGCGTTCGTGTTGTTATCAGATGTTGCGACACTGATTCTCGTGTTGAATGGTGCGTCTGCGTGCGCGCCGGTGCGTGCGTTGTTGCCGGCGTACGTCTGGCGGCACTATCAGTACTTGCGACAGAGTGCGCCGAATCTGGTCGGCGAAATTCAGGTGACAGATTTTTTTTTTTGCTCGGTTTGTGGTGTTTTTTTTCTGTTCAGCGGAAATTGAAAGGTGCTTTGAGTAACTAAAGGCCCGTTCATACTGACGTATGCGTTTATGGCACAACACGTCTCGTCAGATCGTCACGCCTCGTCAGTTCTCGTGTGATTACAATACTATAGATAGATGCCATTGGCGTCCGTCGACGCACGTCAGCACACGTCAGTATGAACTGGCCATACCAATTGACTGGCGGCACTAAAAACAGGCGTGCTGATTGTTCCAACTCCGCTACCGCACTGCAGCCAATCAACTTCTTGAACGTTCAGGTTTTCACCACTGACCATTCCAGCGTACTTCCGAACGATGAAACATGCTTTCAGCTGAACAGCAAACGAAATAAACTGGCGCAGTCATCAACCGATTGGAGAACGGAAACGGAGCCCACAAATAAACCGGACAGCAATGTTGGCTCAACTGCGATGCTCCAGAGGACGTACGCCACGCTGTTGAAGGCGATGCGCACCGAGCAATTGGCGCTATCTGATACAATCGACATTCTCAAACTGCTCATGAGGTCCTTCTATGGCCTATTTTTTTAAACGTGTCTCACTGAAATGACGTCATGCACCCCAAAACATGCGCTTGTCGTTCACAGCAAGCCAGACTTTCCGTTTAGCCGATTGCTTCCCGTAAACAAATGGTGAATGTCGAATCAGTCGCACCAAACTGAAACTTTAGTGCTTGTACTTTGACAAACGGACGTTTTTAAAACAAATGACGTCATTTTAGTCCGGACACGTTTGAATAAATCCACAATAGTCGATTGACAAACAGCAAACCATTGGACAAACCGTGGCTTTGCCATTTACCAGGTCCCCAATTCCGTCCACAGAATCGTGACTTCGAAAACTTTCCAAATTGAGAATCACAGAGATTGTTGTGGTGAATCAATAGGCTGTCAATTTTCTCCTCGTCAAATTATCGTAGAGACAGTTCGCGAACTAAATATAATGGGCCAAATCTCAGAATGCCAGAAAAGCACCATAAAAATTCGCGAATGAAAAAGCGCCCAAGAACAAAACAAAACAAAAACTTGAACACTATCGCAGGGACTTCGAGTCGATCGGCCGTTTGCGCAGCAGCGAACGCGCCGCGGCCGGTTTCCTGGCAGACTGCAGCCGTTTGCTCGTGTGTCTCTTTGAAATGTACCAGCAAATCAACAACAACAGCAATGCCGTTCAAGTGGCCGAGTCTGAGGCGTTCAATGCGCGCATGATTCAAGTGAGTTTTGGTTGAATACACAACGCTTTGGAGGCTGCTCACTGATTGGTTAAAGCTCTTAAATCAATATGGTGCAATCGATTAGCGTGTTAGACTGGATTTTTGTGTTGTCAAGCGAAACGAAAACACTAGCTTGTGTTTGAATGCACAGTTTCGTTTGTACTTTTCACGGCTTTTTTGATGTTTTGTTTTTCAGTTCCGTGAACAACAGGCCCGCATCGACACCTTGTACACAGGGGTGTCGCCGTTGTCACACGAGTTCTTTGCTGAAATGCAGCTCAGATTTGCAGCGGTCCAGTTTCTCGTTGCCGACATTGCAGCACAACACCAGGCAGCATCGCAATTCGAAGACGCCATCGATGCTTTTCGGTGAGTGTGATTGATTAAGCACCGTTGTTGTTTGCATTAGCTACAGTCTAACTCAATAACATGTCCAACCAGCTGATTGGTTGGTGGTCACGTGATGCATTCTGTGCAAACCGAACTATGGCGAACTCAGCACTTCATGCACGGAATTAATGCATCAACCAATCAGCTAGTTGGATATGTTTTTGACTGTACAGTGAAAAAAAATGGAAGGAACTCAGCTTATAGCCGATAGAGCTCGACTGCATGTAATGTTACGGCTGACTGGTTGTTTTCAATTCGACTTACTCTTTGTATCCGCATTACGAAGCGAGTCAGCATGCTAGACTTGAACATTGAAGTACCATCATGCATGTTTTTTTTGTGTTTCACTGTCGTTCCATTCCAAACGCTTGTTTGAATAGAAAATTCCAGCAACGAACGTGCCAGCATCGCAGCGACCAGCGCGTGCCAATCTCGACAGGCCGTTCTGACCGTCATCGACAACACCAGTAAATTGGCCGACTCTACAAAGTTACGTTCGATCGCGCTGCGTCTGTGCGCGCACACCAGCATCGCAACGCTGCCCGACGTCGCGCACGATCAACTGAAACTGAAACGAGCGCTGATCGTTCAGCCGGACGCGCACGACGAAACGCAACTGGTGAAGTTCGTGGCGCCGTTGGTGACGAGCGTCAGGCTGGTGGCCGAACTGACCAACTTTGAGACGGTCGACTTGCAGCGGAGACTGGTGATTGAGGTGACTGAGAGAGTGGTCCGGTTTGTTCGGCGTTTCCGAGCGTCTGGCAATTCCAGAAGAAAACAGGTCCCAAAAAAGTTGGTGGAGCAAGTGTGTTCGGTACTAGAGCTTTTGAAGTGTGTACTATATGGGCGGAAACAGAAAGTGAACCATGTTCGCGATCGAACAAACATCGACACAACCAACCAGATCCAACCGCAAGCCAAACACCACCAAACGATCCAGTGCAATTGCTGTTTTTTGTCATGTTTACAGTTTCCCCGAATGATTCACACGTGACACCATTCAACCAAAACGGCCTCTTCCCATGTCTCGTAGGTCTCCTACGCCGACCGTCGAGTGCACCGGATGCGTCCGCTCGCGAGCGACGTTCGCGCCTGCGGCAGTGCGAACGAGCGTCTGCTCAGCGTCGACGTTCCATTGAACGCGCCACTGTGGAGTGACGCCGCCGACGTGCACGTGCGACTGCTGTTGGTCGGCGATCGCGACGCGTCGCTCGGGGTGCCGTGCGCCGATCGCACCGTCACCGTTCAGTTGCAGCCGAAAACGCGCTGTTGAATGTGGCTGATGACTGTTGTGTGTGTGTTGTTTTGGAGTCTGGAGTGTTTGTTGTTGAATGCGACTTTGCTGTTTTGCTTGGCGTTCGGGTGTCTTTTTTCCGGGCGTTGAAGATTGTTTGGTTGAATCATCAGTGGAAAGTTGGAAAATATTATGCGTGCGAGAGAGGAATAAACGTAAAAAACGAGCAAATTTTATTTCTCGTTATTCAAACCGGTTTCATCGAGTGTGCATCACAGAGTTTACTGTTGCTGGATTATGTGTAAAAGCTCGCTGCCCTCTTATCGCAATCTGATCCACCGCAATGGCACCTTTTTGCTTCAACGGCGTTTTTTAGTTGGCTTCAAGAATTGCGCGATTTCAAACGGCGAATCGCAGATCTCTTGTGACCAACCGCTGAGCGGACCGTTGATTGGCTGATTCGAGTCGTCGCCCTCGACAATCAGTTGCGCTGTGCTACCGCGCCTGGTTGTCTCAGTGTTGGTGGTGGCACTGTTGTCTGTCGTGGAATAGCCGAATTCTTGAATGCCGTGCTGACTTTTTTGAACGTTTTCGTAATGATTTTCGACGAACGCGAGCGAATCCAGTCGACTGGAGGCGGCTGCCTGCAAGCGGTGCATGCAAGCGCAGAGGTGCGCAAAGTCCGGACGGTTGTTTGGTTCGTACTCGAAACAGCAGCTCATGACCACGTTGCTGAAAGTTCAGTTCAACGTTGATGGCTTGGCACAACATCGGTCAACAGTGCATTTCTTTCAAAACCTGCCACCACTTGTATTTCCGCAGAATACAAAGCCTGCGAAACTGTGAATTTTTATTAAATGAACTCTGATCGTGTTCGGTCGTAATAGAAAACCGTTTGTTACGAAGTATGTAGTTTTTCAATTCTTTCTTTCTTTCTTTCTTTCTTTCTTTTGTGGTCTTTGTATTTTGCCAAAAACGTTACAGGTTTAAAAAAACATGCTGTACATTTTGAGATCGTAAATGAGACGCTGAGAGAAGATTTGAATGTTTCCGTTTGAATGTTTTTTTTGACGCACATTTTATCCGCCAGCCTGCAGTTGCGAGGCACCGTGAGTCGCTTGTTTTGGTCAAGAAATTTTTGAACCTCTGCGAATCCGGTGACCTGCTCGCGCTCATACGGCATCTGACCAATCGAAAACAGCTCGTACAACAGAACAGCGTACGCCCATCTGGTAGCAATTGTTAAAAGTTTGGTCATTTTGGAACATAAGGCAGTCTATAACTTGCGCACGTCGAACAAATCTTGCTCGGTGTGGGACATCACTGTTGACTATTTGGTTTTAAGCGAGACTTCAGATTGCAATCCTCTCCAGAACCTTGGCCAATAATCAGCATTCTAAAATGTAAAGTCCGTAATTGTTGGCTGATTATTGGCTTTGAGTTGGCCTTCAGATTGCAAACCCTTTTAGGATCTTGGCCAATCAACGCTCTGCTGAAGACGCAACTGTTGGCTGATTGGTTTGAGTGGGACTTCAGATTATTGCAACCGTTTCAATCAAACAGCCTTCTAAACTTGCTCGACCGACGGGTCCAACAATACAGCGGTAGTATTATCTTTTATTTTGGTTCCGAGACACAATGCGTTTGCACACGAGGACAGGAAAATGTTAGGTTACGGTAGACAGACACTTCGCCGTGTGTGCCGGTTTACGGGTTTTTGGTTCGGTTGTGGGGGTTTTCCTTAAGGCGTGAAACTTTTGTGCCTCCAGTCTTCCTGAAACAATAATAGATAGCAAAACACGTTCAGAGATACATGGTATGTCTTTTGCTGCCGAAAACACACCAACAACAGAAAAACGAACCACATCATGCGACTCACACGTCCGATTTCGTGGTGAACTGGCCGCTTCTGAGCGACTCCGGCGCCAGTGAGCGCCACGGCAGCGCGCACGGTCGCTGCATTTTGTAGACGGCCGCTTGTGTCGCTGCTGACGCGCGCGACAGCGTGCGCACGCCGTCTAGTCGACGTGTCAGTCCGAAGTCGGTGATTTTCGCTATCTGAACAGAAATGCAGCTGATGATGGTTGACTGGGTTGTGATAGGGTTTGTTGTTTGTTGGGGTCTTGGGGATTTTAGTTTAGGCGAAGCCAGGGCTAACCCAGAAAAGCGCACGGAACGCCGTCGAGTAGGGCGCCTATCGAGTTTGTTTCTGGCATGAAGTGCCTACAACCCGTCGGCGCGGCTCGATCCCCCTAATGCACGGACAATAGTCCAACGCGCTACCACCAGGCCACGAGGGTGACTGGAGGGGAGGACCATAGGGTGTGGAGGGTACCATGGGCCATGGCGTGCGCAGCAGCTGCAAAGAGTACTGTAGGTTTGCAAAACGGTGCAGGTGACACCATCTGAGAAACGGCCATTATACTGTAGATCAGGCGCACACACCACGTCACACCATCTCCGATACAGTGGACACAAAACAGCCCCTTCTCATTGCAACTGTGCTGATTTTCAATTGTAGAAAACAACATCGCAGCCGTGTTGGCGGCGCCTTGTTCCAGTACAATGCATTGCTCTGCCTGCAAGTCGTGATCAACTTCAACACAACAAACCCCATTGTGCAGCAGAACATTGCGAGCGGCCAAGTCGCGGTGCACAAAGTTCAGCTCGGCCAATCGTCGCATCGCAGTCGCTGTTTCCGCTGCCATTTTGCACAGTGAATGCTCGCTCACTGGTGGATTGGCCGTCGACGCACACATGGTAGACTGTGACGAAATCAGTGTGCGGTTTTTTGCAATGTGAAAGTTCAATTTCGAACAGTAAGTTATGCGACCACTTTTGACTCCTTCAAAGTGCGCTTGTTGTTGCGTCTTTCTGTCACTATTGTGATCCGTAGTGTGTCATGAATGACTGTTAGTTGTTATACTGAGAACATCTACTGAACAAATTTGTTCAGCAGCTGAACAAAAGCGACATTTTTTTCAAAAGACATTCTTTAGCTAAACAAAATTTACAGCTGCATGATTTGTAAACGATTTGTGCGTTCAGTAAACGGTTTCATCAGTATACTGTAGGCTAGGCCCCACTAAACTTCCAGTACTTGTACCGTGTACCCCCTGCAGCAAATGTCGTCGTGCCCTGTGCAGCCACGTCTCCAGACTGGTGCCGTTGCAGTACTCCAACACCAGACAGCACGGCGACGTTTCCGTGCTGAACGCCAACGCGTTCACGAACAGCTCGTGGTAGCCGATCGTCTGCACGATCTGCTTCATCACTCGAATCTGTAGGCACGCATCGATCAACAGAATGTTTTGAAAAATTTTTAGTGTTATATTTTTTTTAGATTTTGCGACTCAGGTACGGACGTACAAAGGAAACGAGTTTCAGTCTTTATGTGGCCATTCAAGACGCCCAAGTGACTCGACACCCTATTTAGGAAACTCGGATCACTTTGCCAATTTTGAATGCCCGCATCGCGCATGAAACTAAAAGACAATGGATCATGCTAAATTTTTGAATTTTTTTACAACTCAATTCAAAAATTTTTGAATTTTTGATAAATTTTTTGAATTTCACCTCGTTGTGCAAAAATTCAAGCTCGCGTTCTGCGTTCTCGTATTTCATCTTCCACCTCCACAGTGCTTCCTCAGTGTTCTGCTGTCGTCGTGTGATTGATTCGCCTGAAAAAAATCACATCATATACAACCAGCTGATTGGTTGGTGATCACGTGATGCACGCTTTCTGTGCAGGACTCTGCACCTCCACTGGCTGAACCAGCTAGTTGCATATGATATGGAAATTGACTGTGGGAACATTCAAATGGACAATATCTTTTCAAATAAACTTTTTGTCCTCCTAAAAAACCAACGTGTTGTTGCGTCGCGAAAAACGTCCACTTTTGGCTGTTTTATGGCCACTTTGACGTTCGTGTATCGGTGGCCAATCAGATGCCAGGCGTTTTCGTTGGCCGCTTTCGCGGTGCGGTGGCTTTTCAGAGTTCCTATGCCAATATAGAAAACCAAGCGTTATGCACATCATGTGATCACTAATTAGTAATGAGACTAGAAAACTGCTGTAAAATGCGCTAAATTTAGGCAATCAGTTGATTGGTTGGTGACCACGTGATGCATGCATTCCTGTTGAAGCGAATTCTGTCCAGCACAGAAAGCATGCATCAACATCACGTGATCACCAACCAACCAATCAGCTGATTTCCTATAATTTAGAGCTCGACTGTATTATGCAGAAAAATAATTTGCAAAAGCAACAATTCTTTCCGCCGATCATGCGCATTGACCAGTCCATCACCGGATTCTGATCCAGTCCAGAATCGCTAGCATTTTTCAGGTTACAGCATATGATTACGCAATATTGGTCTCGTTCTAATCCTTAGTTATCTATATACAAACCGCTAACGACAACACCAAAGTAGCCTGAGCCAAGTACGTTATCGTCAAAATGCAGCTCATCTTTCGACACTTCATACAGATCGGAACTGAAAACAGTGTACAAGTTGTTGCAAATTCCTGAATCCCGCTCATATTCACGTATGCCGTGTACACGGCACATTACGTAACGTTGTCGTATGTATGTCCGGCACGGCACGTCACGTCTTGTGTTATTGCATACCACCGTCAATAGAAACGTGTCTTTGACGTACGACGACATACGTCAGCACATGTCAGTTTGAACGCGCCTTTAGCACCAATCGATGTTACACTCCACCTCATGAACTGTGCAACAATCTGTTTGAATACACCGCGAATCACCGTTTTCAGAACGTTATATTAAAAACCCTAGTTCCAGCTCACGTACTCCTGCACGGTTTGAATGAGCCGATTTGTGTTCACAATACTCTGCTTTTCGCGCAGCCATTGCTGTCGAAAGTTGTGCTGCCAGCTGCGATGTCGTTTCCGTTGACACACGCACAAGGCCAGGCTGAGACACAACAGAAACACGACCATGCAGGCTGCGATCACCGACACTGGCGACACCAGCTGATCGAACGCTAAAAACATTCGTAAAGTATGTTTTTTCAAACCTGTCAGAGAGTTTCCCTTTTGAATCACAGTGAGCAGAGCGAATGTGTCGGGTTTCGGTCGAAATCGCAGCACCTGTCTGTGTGTGTGTGTTTGTTTTGTGTCTAAACAGGTTTTCTTGACACTCCAATCCCGTTCTTTTGCTCTTTCGCGAGCGCGCTGTATTCGGCGACAAAAAAGTGACAAGTTGAAACAGACATACTGTAGACGAAATCGAAGTTATCATGCTGAGAGAAATTTTAATAACAAAGGCTTGGAGATCAAACTAAAAAACAATGAACGCAAGCATCTCAACGGCAGTGTATTCTGGCGCGATAAGTTTTTTTTTTTAACTTAGCATCTTCCTATGTATGCCTGTCTAACTCGAGTTTGAAGTTGGTGAATTGGTGCTGGTCGTGTACAACGTGGAAGCCGTTGTTGCTGAAACCGCTGTGGAAAATGTGAACGTTGACTGAACGGTGGTGTCTGTCGTCGGTGGTGTTTTCGTGGTGGAGCTCTGAGACATATTATGACAGATGGAAATGTAACGCGGGCTACTCGACTATTGCCGACAATTGTTTTTTCAATTGCACGAAGAGTCATTCATTCAAGTGTGCAAAAGTACTAAAAAAATAGAAACCACAAAAGAAGCACAATTTCACCAGATAGCACACTTGGTTTTTTAAACAATTTTCCAAACGCCACCGTTTTACTGACCGATTCGCCGCACGGATTTCGATTGTCGAACCATTGAATGCATTCAGCAGCATCGTGCACGCGCAAACACTGTTTGTATTCGGCGCAACTCGACGGCGCTGCTGTGAGCGAAGACACAATGGTGGTCGCAAAATGCGGCATTGTGAACGCAGTATGTTTCCACATAATTTTCAACAGTTTTTTGTCAGTTTTTGACTGGTGTTGAACGTATATTGCAAAGAGAGTTACTGCAGTTCAAAAAAATGGTTTGCTTCGAATTCTGGGACATAACACAAAAACAAAGAAAACATATTGGTTTTGAGAGCCTATTTCCGTCAAGATGGGATCCTGATTCTGAGAAAATTTTCAGCAAAATTGACAAAGAACCGGTTGAAGACAGTAAATAACCGATACGCTCAAAAAATTTTACACGTTACGCGTGTGCCATTTTTTTATCCTACGCCACGCCCCTCTTTTCGTGCCCAAAATGACCGTGGTAAACAAACAGCTGGGCGGTGAACCACGCTTGCCACAATTTTTTTACCAGGGCCAGTTTTTGGCGTGGCACACGACAACATACAACATTGTAGACACAAAAAAGGTCGCGTGGAATGCAGAAAGGACTTTTTGCGTGTGAGTTCTTTTGTTCATTTGTGAGCACACTGTGTTCATTTCATATTGTTCGATTATTTTTGACCAAAACGAAACGTGTGCATACTTGAACTTGCTGTGGGATTGTCTGGCTTCAACAATTTGAGGATCACTGCCCATGTGTTATTGCCGACAACGCCGTCTGCTTGAAGATTGTGCGCAACTTGGAACTGCCGCACAGCCGAAGCGGTAATCGGCCCATATAAACCATCAACTTCGAGATCTGCCGTGCAAATACAATACTTCATAATTTCACTTGACAGGAACACAGGTCCAACCAAGCCGAAGGCTCAGCCTCCATTCTCAGTTTTATCGAATGAATACAGGTTGAAGTGTGTTCGCCATCGCTCATTCTCATTTTGGTTCAATCTGTTCTGCTCGCTGAAAGTAACAAATGTAGCTCGCTGTAAACGACTTTAACGAAACTCTTTGAACAAACCGAGCAGCGGTAGTTGTTGTTGTATCAGCTGTTGTACAATTTTGACGCAGTGACGTTGGTTGTTTTCGCCGAAACGTCGGAGCATCACCAGCCGCGCGCATGCTCGTGCGTCTTCATAAACGTTCCATTTCGACGAATCGCTCGTCGCAACAACACTTAGCGCAATGATTATGGTTGCATGGAGCGCAGTCATGCGTGCGTTCTTAGTGCTCCTCCACAGGCGTACTGTAAAGTCGAACGAACACTCGCACTAGGTTTTTTTCAAAAAGTCGGTTCTGCAATTTGCAGAAATTTGGTAAAAAAATGCTGGGTTTCTGCAAATTTCAAAAACATGACGAAAATGGTTTTTGTGCTTGTTTATGTCATTTTTCGTTCTGAGCATCATTTTTTAACGATGCTCAGAGCTGCAATTGCCAATTGCATCGTTTTACCGCAGAATTTTTCAAAGATTCAGAAAAAAACACCAAATCCCAGGCTGCCAAACCAAAGAAATCACCAATCATTCGTTTCAAATCATTTAACACAATCAGCCAAACGCTAAGCACAAAGTGAATATTGCAGAATCAAAGTTTGTATTCAAATCTGTTTCTGCAATTTGCAGAAATCTGCTAAAAAAATTCTACAAACAGTCCAAAATTTCTGCAAAAAAACCGACGTTTTTCTGCAAAAGACCATGCCAGCTCTCGCATACACTTTGGACGCAGGCTGAAGGAACGCATGTTAGTCTTGTCAAGGCAGACGCCATCAGCTCGTTCAAAAGAAAGAAAACAGCAAACCGCGGGGGCAGCGCTACGCCGATCGGCGAATTAAGTCAAGTAAAGTCATGACACTGGTTTGAGGCTGTTTTGAATCTCAAAAGGCGAGGAGAGGCTAAATTAATTCACATGTCCTTACATATCTGTTTGTTGGCTTTCAGAATCTTATCCTGTTGAAGCTGACTGACATTTTATGAAAATATCACTCAAATTTTTTTTTGCATTGTTTCCATTTCCCCGGGAACGTTGATAGGAGCACGACTGATATGAACGGAATAAGACAAACGTAATAAAACAACCAGCGAAACAATATGACTTGTATCGAATCGAAATCAATCGCAGCCATAAATGGCTGTTATTAGAGTTTTTGAAACAGCTGTTTTTGTAGCGACAGCGATAACATAGTTAACGGTCAACTAAAATGAATGAACGAAAGATTCAAAAAATAATAAGAGACGCAGTCGATGAAATGAGTCATCATCATCAACGATTTTCAATCTTTGATGTTTTCTGATTTTAAACTTCATTTTGACACTCAGTAATTGTTTTCAGCCCGCAATGTGTCAACAAAACCGGTGAAATGCCCAAGGAAAAGCGACCTCAACCCAACTCAGCGTTCGGCGGTCGTGGCACTGCATCGGACAAATCACACAAAGCGCGCGATCGCAAGGCGTGTTGGCGTCTCAGAGTTCGCCGTTCGCTACTCCATATAAAGCTGCTCAACGAAACTGGCAGCTACGACTCTCGCCACCAATCTGACCAGCCCAACGGTGACCACGCGACCAGTGCCGCTGTGCCTTCGCGCACGATAATCGGTGGCGCCTGTTTTTTTTCTCAACAATCAGAGGCTTTTGTGCCGAGCGATGCGGCCAACCGACCGTGGCTCACGCAGCCCCGACGTTGCACAGTCGACGTAGACACCGAAATTCAGCGCGATTGCGCAAGTGCTGCTCTGATATCTGGTGTCGTCAGTTCGCCGGTGCCGTGACAAGCGACTGACCACGCGATCGTCCGTTGGACTGGTGATTGGCGGCCGGTGCGGTGGTGATTCATGCCGCTACCAAACACAGCAGGCAATATTCTTTCAATGCACAATATTCTTTCACAACGAGTGTACCGAGCAAATTCGAGAAAAAAAGCGACTGCGTTCAAAATTCTGACTGCCACTGTGCAAAAACAAACGTGCGCATCAACGGTTGTTCAACTGACAAAAAACACACAACTGCTTGCGTCCTGCTGATTTGTCTTTTTTTTGTATTGCTACATATTTGGTTGTGACAAGGCAACCTGTTTCCTGCGTGAGATTTTGTTTTGCAGAGGCGACCCGAGAGCGAGAGCGCGCAATATTTCTTCAAATTTTCAACTAAGTACGTATTTATGACATGAACAAACGAGAAACAACAAACAGGAAAATAAACGAGACCCGTCAAATCACAAAACGAGAACTGAACACTGAACTAATGCCAAATTTTCTGAATTTTGCAATACAGGTATTTCTTGCAGTTCAAAAATGCAAGTTTGGGTTTAAAAATCAAATGGATGTTATCAAAGTTAATACCGGCTTTATTCAAGCGGTGCTGAATGACTGAATGCTTCGCCGTCGCCCTCTAAAACTTTTTCTATTAAGCGTGCGAAATTTCGTTTGAAATCCTCGTCATCGCCCGTGTTTTCAATTATTTCTTGCAGGTGACGAAGTATGTACATGTAGGTCGAGAATTCTATCTGCATTGTTCGCGAATTTTGCTGCCAAAGAATATTGTTGATTATCAGTTAGAGTTTTAATTTTGTTATTGACTTGTTCTCGAAGCGATTCTGTAGCAGAGGCCATCGGTGGCCAGGCGCTGGGGCCTTTCGGGCCTGAATGAGTTTTAGTGTTTCAGTGAATGACAAAATATTCAAATGAACAGCGGAATGAATAAATGAATGAATGCGAATGATTCGATCAATAGCAAAGTGCTGAAATAGTTCAACGAATAGCGAATAAAAGCTTGCACGGAATAGCGGAAATGCTTGGCACAAAATTGGGCACAAAGTTTGAAGACAATGGATAACGCTAAGACATCACACGTGCGGTGACGTGAATAAGCGTGCAAACAAAGATGCTGGCTGAGAAGCAGCTCCAAACTAAAAATCAATTGATTTTTAATCCGGTTTGTAAACAGGGAGAAAGGTGCTGCACCGATCCCATCGATAGCTATATATACACGGAAAAAGAACTGCAACTGTTATTTCTGCATTTTCACAACTACATCTTCAGCGAACCAACCCCTCCCAGACAAACAGCAGCAGTATCAGTAGGAGCGTTTCTTCCAGCGGCACATCATCGTCCACCCACTTGGTTTCTTTTTTCTCCACCGACCACCGTCAACCACTCTGCTGCTGTTCGACATGTGGCCGCTTTTGCTGCTGCTCTCAGTGCTGCCGATTTGTGCCGCCTCCGACGATACGACCGGTACATTTGGTGTGGTGACTTCTGAATTTTGTCTGTTGAAAGCAAAAGATCACCTCGCTTGCATGTTTTACAGACTGTGACGCGGCGATAACATCCGAAGCGAATTTCAACGGCGCACTCCATCGACAGCCGGTGAGTGAGACTGGGCGTGTTCTGTTTCGGCACCGTTTTGGACTGCCATTTTATTGTTGTGGTTTTCAGCAGGCCATAGAAGCAAGCTGGTCAATAAAGAGCAAAATACTGCGATTTTTCATCCATCTCCAATTGGGTCGTTTCATTTTCAAATTCAGATTGAGTCTGGTGCCATGTGCTATTACAAAGTGGTCGACAAAATGACGTGGAGCCAAGCGAAAGACCATTGCAAAAAGAGCCTCAGTCGGTATGGTCGCAAGGGCAGCTTGTTTTCGTTGGAGCAGGCGAAGAAGATCAAAGCGGAAACAGCTCTTGCTGAGAAGTTGGTTAGTTACGGGCGGGGGGGGGGCGGGGGGGGGGTGTGCGAGATTGCCTTCCTTACGGTTGGTCACCGCGAACGGGGAGCGGTTGTGTACCTGTCAATTCGCGGTTATGGTCGGTTGTGTCGACCTTATTTGCACGACTTTCTGGTTTTCAGGACGAATTTTTAACCCTGTGGAAGAGCGATGGTGCGGGATGCGAAACGATGATAAGTGGCAAAACAAAATTTGGCGAGCCTAAGGATCCGTCATTGTGTGACAATGCCTTTTATGTCCTGTGCCAAATAGAAATTGGTAATATAATTGAAATCTGCGGCACAATCTAAATAACTGACGGAGAATTTTTGTGTGTTGAAAGGCTTTCGTGGCTTGTATGGTCACTGACAACTGACAACATACTGTATATGTATGCATATAGATTTGTTTATGCGCATAATAAATACAGCGGCCACCACCTCCACCACCTTGCCACCAGCCACTCGAACGCAGACGCCAACAACTGCCGAACCGGCCATTCAGACCGTGGCACCCGTTCGGCCGGGAAACAAGACTGATGTGATGCCGACGACCAGCCCTCGGTTTGTGACCATCAACAGAACACTCAGCAACGCACAGTTGAATTGCTGTAAAACCGCTAGCTC
Source organism: Theristus sp. LFF4_11 (assembly GCA_030248135.1). Classification (NCBI taxonomy): domain Eukaryota; kingdom Metazoa; phylum Nematoda; class Chromadorea; order Monhysterida; family Xyalidae; genus Theristus; species Theristus sp. LFF4_11. Next base: position 1,422 of record JASANC010001650.1, on the reverse strand, counting down.
GAGGGGAGGGGGGGGGACTAGACTCGATAGAAACCGTGTCAAGACCGAACACGCTGGCTACCGTACTCTGTGGGTCCTTAGTTTTTTTGCAGTTGACTGAAAAACAACTGCTTTGGTCGACATCGATTGTCGATCAAAAATAAATGTATGCCGCGACGCAATACAATATTTTGATGAACAATACGAAATGATTTTCAGCAAAGAAACGTGTATCGGCGCAATTTAGCTTATTATGAAACTTCAAAAACCAAACAATTTCTGCTCAGACCGAGAAATGAAACCGAGACGGGGACAGTGTGGATGTACGCCACGATCGTAGTGAGTGGCTGGTCACTCCTTCTGATGGGCGTGATTGGCGGGTTGATTTATTGTAAGCTGAATTTATTTTCAAAGCACTACAAATTGGACATATAAATCAAGTTGCATGCAATGAAATGGTGGTGAAATAACCCTTTCTTTAACGCAGTTATCCAAGTTTCAACGTGTAGAAACAACTTTTTATGTTTATGTTGGCGTTATTTTATATTTTCGGTATACTTAGTTTGTTTACGTTTCAGGGGTCGTGAGAGAGAGACGCCTTCGTAGAGTAGCTGCACTTCGACGTGCACAAGAAAGAAACAAGGACTTCAACGCTCACAAGAAAAACAGACCTTGCAACGCCAGACAAAACAGAAATTGAAACGCCAGAAAAAACAGAAATTGAAACGCCAGAAAAAACAGAAATTGAAACGCCATGAAACGCTGGAAAACGCCGTGAATGATGATGCAAACGTTATTGAATTTTGTTAACAGCTTACAGCAGAGGCAAGGAAACGCTAAACGCTCTTGAATAACGTTGAATAACGTCTCGGAAAACATTCATGATGTTGGCCAACGTTACTCAATGATTAACTCGCGTTTCCCAGCGTTTCACTTTCTGTTTTTTTCAATGGCTACAAAACACAGTGTGCAAATACACAAACGCTTGTAAACGTGCATGTTATCAAAATCCACCTGCGTTTTCTGTGTTGCGTTTGCAAAGCGTTTGATAAAATGAATAACGTTGCTTTAAAAATTTTAAATACGTGGAAACGTTTTTGAATAAGGTTCCTAAAATGTGCATTACGTTATTCAACGTTAATCACAGTTAACTCACGTTTCAAAACGTTTCACATTCGATTTCTCCTGACGAGAATGCTGGCATTCGAAGTTAAAACTGAGACTTCATGTGCAACTTTAAATGCCAGAAAACAAAAATAAACGCGACTGAAAATACATTAAGACACTTCAAATGCCAGAAAACTAAAATAACTAAAACTAAAAACTAGTATGTCCACCGATTTTTAATGGTACCATTACCACCCTGTGATATGGTTTACTGATTACGTTACACGATATTCTTACTAATCTCAAAAAGTGATACACTAATCCCAATGAGTAATA
>JASANC010001647.1:0-41291 GCA_030248135.1 Theristus sp. LFF4_11 | reverse complement strand
ACAGTGTCATCACTTGGCGATGAATTAGCATCTCTTTTCAACGTCCTGAGTATAATGTCATTATAGTATGTTGTCGTTCCAGCTGCGTTCAATTATTCTTTTTTTCGATTTCAGGCAACGATGACGCGAAAAATGACACGGCATAACCTGAGAACTGTGCGATGATAACGTTGATTTAGGTGTTTCGTAGACTTTATGTTGTTGGTGTGCACGCACACGCTGTTGAATAAAAAATGAAGCATGAATCATCTTGCATGTTGTGAAAGAAAAAAACCCCATGTTCTCACGATGATCGGTTTAAGTGGCCCTTAAGAGGGCCGTTGGGTTAGGGTAAGTGCCATTGCGGCAACTTGAACATCACAGTCCAAGCACCGTTTGCTCGACAGGCGTCACCTGCGCATGTGTCACGCTGACACACGCGGTTTCACACTCAGGCACTGGACAAGCACGAGGGAAACAAGTGACCACGCATGGCTGCTCAAACGCAACACCAATCACCACTCTGATTTTGTGGCAGATTTTGTGTTTCAGCTTGCCGTGCGTGGGCACGTATTGTTCACCAATGGCAAACGGTGCGTGCCAGTCCAAGAAGAACTGCTGTTCGTCCTTCCCGGCCAGGTACTCACCACCCTGTAGCGCCGCTTGCAGTAACTCCATCACATCAACGTGCTCATAAAAAACACCTTTGGTGCTTTTCAGTGACGCATTGATGTGGTGGTCCCGAATGTGTTTCCAACGTGTGTTGGACAGCGACACATGAACTTGGTATTTCGACTGGAGCAGCATGTTCTGTTTCCATCTTGTTTCTTACGTTGAGAAAATATATGCTCAAACTTGGTTACTTTACTGTTTACTGATTGGTCGTCTGGCTTAAAGTACAAAAAAAACAGTTTTTCATGCTTTCCGTTCAATCTCTCCCCTCTGTCTGGCTTAAACCGTAGTTTTTACAACACAGTTTTTCATGCATTCCGTTCAATCTCTGCCAAACCACAGTTTTTTCTTTTTTCATGCTTTCATGTCAATCTGTGGTCTAAACCACACAAAAAAGCAGTGTAAAAAATAACAGTGCTTTTATAAATCTGCTTTTATCTCTGCCTTCTGGTCTAAACGACACAAAAAAGCAGTGTAAAAAATAACAGTTTGCACTCTACCAATGAGTCACAGTTTTTCATGCTTTTTTTGCTCCCCAGTTTTTTATAGTTTTTTGCTCCCCAGTTTTTTATAGTTTTTTGCTCCCCAGTTGCGGGTGGTACACTACTACCGTAGGAAACAATCAATCTGCTATAGTGAAAAAATCAGAGTGGCAAATTGTGTGAATTAAAAAAAAACAATTCGCATTTGAAAAGACAAATTCGCATCTGTTCTGAGCAAAACCGCTCATGAACCCTCGAAGATTCGAAGTGAAACATTAGGTTGATCAAAGACTGTTCAAATGCAATTCAGCATTCGGCATTTCCAAGCTACAATACTGTATGTGCACTCGGTTGTGAACACTCGGGTTGTCACCAACGTTCATCATTTGGTCTTTGTTACAGCTAAATTAACCCTCTGCATTTCACCACATTTGTCGAGTTTTCATGTTTTTCAGTTATTCTGCTGTAGTGAGTGATAGGGGCAACATACCGTAAAAAAATTGGTCAGAAAAACCTCCATATGTTTTCTATTAGTGTTCCAATTTTCCCAGCTCTAAACACCTCCATATGTTTTCTATTAGTGTTCCAATTTTCCCAGCTCTAAACACCTCCATATGTTTTCTATTAGTGTTCCAATTTTCCCAGCTCTAAACACCTCAGCACATGCCAGTGAGAGCATTTTAGAATTGGAACCTTTTTTTTGCCCATCCTGTATATTAATCGACAAACCGTTTATAATACATTTGTAAGAACACGGTATGAAAATATAAAAAATATGCAGTAAAAAACCCCAAAAATGTCACTAAAATTGCGGTAGCGAGCGGTGCACGAGTTGTACCAAAGCGCATGTTAGTACATGTTTTACCGCGGTGGTGACAATGTTCACAAAACTGATCATTAATTATCACAGTTCCTTTCGTCTTCTTTTCTCAGCGTCAACGATGGTACCATTAAATCAACCGTTGAGCGACTTGGAGGCGGCATTATTAAGAGCGTGGTTTGCCAGCCTGTTTCTCTTAGAGCTGACGTTCAGTACAGCCATGGTCGGGCTCTATTTGCTTCTATTGAGAGCGGTCCGCAAAATTTCAAATGCGCCTGTTAGCTATGTGAAAAACAGTGAGTTTGTCTCTCGTAGAAATTGAGCAATGTTGCTTTCGATTAATAAATGTTTTTTTTGTGAATGAGATGCAGGCGTGATCGAAAACTTTGTTTTTGACACCTCGACTGTATTGGCGCATATCAATTTAATCAATCAGCTAAACTGAAATTTCAATATCAAATTCTAATTCGATCGGCGAGTGTTCAATTGTGGCCCTCAAATCTAATGTCGGTTTGAAGAGTTGCGGCTTGCTCATTGCGGCCCGTTTGTTTTTGGCCCGGCAAATTTTTCCTAGCTCGAACAATAGCAAACCACGTGTCGTGAGTTTTCGTTATCTGTGATGAATCCAAAAATTACCACAATTATATAATATAAAATCACGGTAAAACATTAAAGAAACTTAGATTTTACCACATACCTTGATACGCTTGTCACGCGCAGAAACTCGGACGGTCGGTTGCCAGTTGGCTTGATGCCTGAACGTGAATGGTGCGAAACTGAAATTCTGATTCTTCTGACAGACACGTTTCCAAAGCATATGACGACAAGACATTTGGTCCGACACGTCCAATAAACCTATACGATAGTAAAGCGCGTGCACACTGTAGTTCATTATTGTCTGTTTTTCAGGCAACAAGAACAAGAGCAACAGCAATGATAATGTGTCCATAAAAGTGGTTAGCGCCGTTGACGTGACGCTGCAACAATCGACCGCCAGCGGTGGAGCAGCGATTGGCAGTTGCGCTCCAAATAGTCGCCCTTCGAAGCTGGAAACTATTCTCGCAAAAGGGCAACTGGCAGCGGCAACAAGTGCAAAACGTCGCAACGTAGAATTGACACAGGTGACATACAGTATATCTGTTGAAACCTCGCAAAATACGGAGCATTGAGATTTTTAACTGTAGTAAGATGAACGTATGGTAAGGGTTTGGATGAAACTTGATTTGAAGTTAACCAGGTTTTCTTGCAGTTCCGATCCCGTTCTTCCTTTAAGAGCGGAAAAGTGGCAGACTTAAACCAACATGGCCGAGTGGCCAAGTCAACATGGCATCATTTTTAGAGTGCAAGAAACGCGCGAAATTTAAATTAAAAAACGTTTAGCATCCCAGTTGTGTGTGAAATTTAACTTGTTTTTTAAGTAAGTGATTCTTTGGTGCATTTTTTCTGTTCATTCTTTTTCACTTGGACACACGATTGCAAATTGTTTTGGCATTCTTGAACAAGACAACTCTTAGTCTGCGAATGATCCCGTCTTTATGGAGAAATACAAGGACTACATTATTTACTCGGCCATACTGTACATCGGGTGAAACTTATTAAACCACCGCCTGTACCACGCTGAATAAAAATGTGCGAACATATCCGCAACAATGTGCTGCAACATCTTGCTTCAATTACTATAGATAGTTATTGATTACCATGCTACAGCCGAGTGTACTGCTTCCCGACTGGAATTTTATGTATCTTACATGCAGCTCAAAGTTGTTTTTGTCACACTATTTCGTATTTTTATGCAGTCCGTTGCAATCACAGTGTTGGCGTTCATCATGTTTGTCGTATTGCCGACCACGTTGTACTTCGTGTTGACACTCTTTGTGCGACGTTCACCACCGTGGATGTCGTGGTTCATTGGGGCGTGTGGCGTTATCAACTCATCAATAAATATTTTCATCTATTTTGCGAAAACCAGCGACTTTCGCGCCGGCACCCGCTCGTTAGCACGAAAGATGTTGCGTTGCGGTTGAGAGTTCTGGATTTTACACTGGTTTAGATTTATACTATTTTATTCTGGTTCTTTTTATGTTTTAAGATACAATTAAATAATCAAGCAAATAAAAAATTCAGACATTTGTTTGTGAGCATATGACTAGCGAATAACAAACATAATCGCACAAAGATAATATAGACAAAGAAAACAGGTGACTCGTGGACGACGTGACCAAGCAAACAGAGGGTAAAAGTAAACAACCAAAGACTGACTAAAAGACTGAGCCTCGACCACAAGGAACATATCACTTACAAAGGAGTTAACACGTAATAATCGTCTAATTATCGCTGATCGTTGACCATGTTTTGAGCGTCATGCCGGTAGCTTTTTTCGATTAAAATTTTACGATCCAACCTGTTTCAAGTGTCAGAATATTTGTTTGTGGTTCCCACAAACAAGCAAACAAACAAACAATCCACCGACCAACAAATCCACACGCGAACGATGCGTTTTTAGTCAAACACGATTTTTCAACTACAACTGAATCTGTACGATAGTTGGAAGCAATTGCAGCTATCTTAAATTACCAAAATTGTTCTGTTGACAAAAACCGACACAACACACACCGCTCGTTGCAGCTAAGTACAAACAGGACGAGCAGATAGAAGAAACACTACCTAGTTCGGTATTATTTCAAACACTCTGGTCCTTCCAGTTGAAGCTGTGAGATTAAAACGATTAACAAGGAAAAGCGGCACCCAAATAGACCTTTTATATTTTTGTTCTTGCTTTGCTCTTGTTTTAGACAGTGTATACTGAGCAAGTTGTCCAGTTTCTTGCTCAAATGTTTTTTTACAGTGTTCTGCGCCACATGGTCTGCGTTCGTCTGCTGTTGTTAAAAATGGTTTTCTGAGAGCTCGCTCGCTAGCACCTTCGAGTGATGTATTTCATTTTGGCATGCTTATATTGTATTGTTCGTTTCCTCTCAGTTCCACCACCTGATACTTGACGGCGATAATTTCCTGAAGCTAAGCAGGAAAGTCTCCGGTGCATCAATTACTGGTCAGTCTGTGTCGGCAATGACGTTGTGGTTGTTGTTATAAACTTATGACATGTGATTGACCACGTATGGAATGCAAGCTCATTGATGATGCCACGTGCATCGGGTAGGTCTCTCGTGCTCTCATTACTGGTCACTGTGGCTTTTTGTAGTTTTTGTAAAATAGGCTATTTAACAAAACAACATCAGTTTAGCCAAGTTGGGCAGACTTTAAAAGCAAAAGTAATAATCTGAGGTACGTCGCGTGGCTTCTGTAAATGTGCAATTTACGTAATGTAACAGGTTCCTTCAACAAATACGTTTTAGGTGAAACCATAATACAGGCTTTTTTGGGAAAGTGGAAAAAACTAAAAAAAGTTTTTACTGAAACTGAAGGTCATGTCTGCTCCGTCTGTTGTTACTCTCATCCTGGGCGTCGCGGTTGGAAGCATCGCTGTATTCGGGCTAGCCGGAAACAGTTTTATTGTTGCGATCGTGCTTTTGACTGACAAGCTTCGAAACAAACACGAATTAACTGGCCTGTTGTTGTTGGCTGGGTAAGTTACGGAATATGGGCATTTGTTATACGCTGTTTGTTTGCTGTTTTACGTACGGGAGCCCATTGCAGTTCAAATCGTGTTTTGGCTTTGCTTCCAAAACATGTTAGAAAAGTAAGTAAGGTTCACTCTTTTCCGCCCTGTCCTGGGCTCTGGTTCGACACCTGAAGGTAGTTTCTGCGAGTATCTTGTTGTTACCGTATTACCTCTATTAAACCCCCCCCCCCCAAAATTAAACCCCCCCCCCAAAAAATAAACCCCCACCCCCTCGACAAGTTTCCAAATAATCCCCCCCCAAAATAAGCCCCCATGGGGGTTATTAGAAACCTGTTGAAACACATACCTAGCGAATTCAGTGGCTGAATGCAGTGACATTGGTGAAATTGTGCTACCAAAGGCCCCAAAGGGATGAGTTGGCGGTCCGTTCCGTACAAAAGGCTGTTACCAAAGGAAATCTCTGTGAAAAGTAGAAGTTTCTGCGACTTCCTTCCTGCCATGGAAGGTCTTTTTGCCCTTTTGCCCACCCCTAAAAATGGTTCCAAATAAACCCCCCCCCAAAATAAACCCCCCCAAAAAAAACCCCCACCCCCAGAAGTCGCTGAAGAAATAAACCCCCATGGGGGTTTAATAGAGGTAATACGGTATCATGGGCTTCCACGATTAAATTGGCGTTTGAGCAGATCATTCTTTAATATTCGCCTGTCTAGATCCACTTTGCCAGTGTACCGTACAGTATAGTGTTTTCAGTGTACCATCTTTAAACTACCGGTGCTCTATCTATGGCAATTGTGCATTTAATGGTGCGTTAATTCTGGTTTGATTACAATAGCGCATCATTGTATTTACATAATCGTGCCTCGTTTACCGGACACCATACCGGACACCACACCACATCAGACAGATTCCAATGGGCATGGTGTGTGTAGTGCAAAATTGTTGTAGCGAAATTTTCAGCTTCGACTGGTTTCGCTGCGCTGGCGAGTTCGCGCACATTTACAGGCGTTTGTACACGTTGAGCGCCAATTATCCTATGGTAAAAACATGCTGAAAAAAGTGCAAGCAGTGGAATAAATTTTTTCTCTCACAAACGCAAATATTAGGAAAAAACACTTACACTCACATAAAACTTTCAAAACCAGGCGAATATTGTTCACCGAAAAGTTTTGAGAAACTCCTATGCGCCAACACAATACATCATCAATATTGAACATTGTTTTAGTTGTCAAACACGAGAAAAAAATTGATCATGTTCAGCTTTTCGAACTCTTAAAAAGTACGGCCTTTCTCGGCCGCGAAGGTGGCACAATAATGCTGCTGTTCATTGCGTACGAACGACTTCGCGCCGTGCGTGACGCGGTGCAGTTTCGAACGTCGCCTCACAGACGCCGTGCGCTCGTTGCTGCGTTGGTCGCTGTCGCATTTGTCGTCGCGAAAAAGGTACGATTATATTTCAGTATCATGCTGCGACTCAACGCTCGCATACACAGGAGAAACAGGAAATCTAATGCAGTGACAAGCAGTCCAATGCACCTTGGATGCGATGTAATGCCATTTCAAAAATGCGCATTTTTGTGGGTTTTATTTCAGTAAAAATTGACATTTCTGTAATTAGCATTACTTTAGCGATTAAACCTTGAAATAGCGGACAGCAATTTTTAGGCATTTTTGTGGTGCTTCACCGCAGCAGTTTTTGAAATGGTGGTTTACACCCCGCATACAGGGTGTGTCGATGTTCTGTAACCACTGTCACACCACATAATTGTGGGTAGGTGTTCTACGTGTCATTTCTCGAGTTGTGTTGAACCATATTCAATAAAATTTCAGACAATTGTTCAGAATATTCAGCTTAGATAAGTGTAAAAAGTCAGAGAAATTCATTCACATGCACACGAATGAGAAAGCAAAACACAAAAAAATTTAAAAAAATGGACCAGAAAGTACCAGATCATGCGATACCACTGGACAACAAAGGACAACACTCAATGCAAGCATTCAAAAGAACAACATTCCAAAAAGTGTGTGGCGATAACAGCAAACATCAACAACAACGAGAACAGTCAACTCAATCAAATTTCTCAAAATGTTGACCATGAGCTTCAATGCATCGCTTGCACCTATCGGTCACGGCCAAAACCGCCTTCTCGCAGAAGTAAAAAGGTCTAGCACGTTCTAAGAGCATTCGGGGGTAAATGACCTATTCGGGGGCAAAAATATGGCATGACACCGGCGCGGCGCGCAGTCAACGAGTGAATATTTTTTTTAAATGCACACAGGCGATGTTCAAAGTTACGGCAGCGCAACGAACGCCGGACTCGCAACACATCCAACTGACGATGATGAGAAGGGCTGAAAACGGTACATATAGAAAACAACAAACCGTGTATAATACAGTTGTAAGAGTACGGTATTGAAGTATAACAAAACATGCAGCGACAAAAAAAACCGAAAATGTCACTGAAATCGCGTTAGCGTGCGATGAAAATAACTATAACCAGAACGCATTTTTCCTCACGGTGGTGACAATATTAACAAAACTGATGCTTATCGCAGTTCCTTTCGTCTCTTTTTCTCAGCAACATCGATGCTGCCATCAAATCGACCAGTGAGCAACTTGGAGGCGGCATTATTGAGAGCGTGGTTTGCCAGCCTGTTTCTCATAGAGCTGGCGTTCAGTACTGCCATGGTCGGGCTGTATTTGCTTCTATTGAGAGCGGTCCGCAATACTTCAAATGCGATTGTTAGCTATGCGAAAACCAGTGAGTGTGTCTCTCGTATTTTTGAAACCTGGAGAATATTGGTTCAAATCAATTGAATCGATCAACTGAACTTGAGAAGTTTGCCAGTTGCTCATTGCGGCCCTTTTTGATTCCGGCCCGGAAAATTTCGGTCTGGCGAATTTTTCCGAGCTCGAACAATAGCAAACCACCTGTTGTGATTTGTCGCGATCTGTGATGATTTCGAAAATTACCACAAAAACATGAAGACACAGGAAAACATTCAAAAAAATCGGTTTTCCCACGTACCTTTATATTAAAGGATAGGCTCAAGGAGACCTACAGCAACTTTGCTCAGTTTTCAGATTAGACTTGGTTAAAATTTGGTTTTTATATTTTGCCGTCATTTTTATACCGTATTACCCCCATTAAACCTCCCCCCCCAACCACCATTAATCCCCCACCCCCCCCGACAAGTTTCCGAATAATCCCCCCCCCCCCCACAAATAATCCCCCAGGGGGGGTTAATTGGAAACCTGTTTAAAATACATACCCAGCGAATTCAGTGGCTGAATGCAGTGACATTGGTGAAATTGTGCTACCAAAGGCCCCAAAGGGATGAGTTAATGGTAATTTCATTTCAAAAGGCTGTTACAAAAAAAAAATCTCTGTGAAAAGTAGAAGTTTTTGCGACTTTATTGCCTGCCATGCAAGGTATTTTTGCCATTTTTCAACAAGCCCCCACACCTAGAATTTGTTTGTAAATAAACCCCCCCCCCCCCACCATTAATCCTCCCCCTCCCCACCAATAAACCCCCACCCCTAAAAGTCGCTGCCGTATTAATCTCCATGGGGGTTTATTGGGGGTAATACGGCATTTGAGATTTGCGATAAATTGCAAAACATCACTGCTTCAAACAGTTTATGGTTTGTGCTGGGGAAAATTCGCCTGGTCGGAATAGAACGGGCCGCAATATTGCATCAATTATTTCGATCACTGAAACGTATCGGATAAGACGGTGACAAAACGTGCCCCTAAAACATTCGCTTGTCATGCGCAGCAACTCGGGTAAAGCGCGTGTAGTAGTTCATTATTGTCTGTTCTTCAGGCAACAACAACACCAACACCAACAACACTAACAACAACAACAACAACAACAACAACAACAACAACAGCAACAACAGCAACAACAGCAACAACAGCAACAACAATAAGGTTTTTATAAAAGTGATCAGCGCCGTTGACGTGACGCTACAACAATCAACGGCCAGCGGCGGTGTAGCGATTGGCAGTTGCGCTCCAAATAGTCGCCCTTCGAAACTGGAAACCATTCTCGCAAAAGGGCAACTGGCAGCAGCAGCAAGCGCAAAACGTCGCAACGTAGAATTGACACAGGTGACAATATGTCTGTTGAAACCTCGCAAAATACGGAGCATTGCGAGATTTTGAACTGCAGTAAAGATGAACGAACGTATGAACGTTTATTCGAAATAAGAAGAACGTGTGGTATCGAGTTTGGATAAAATGCAGACACCTGATTTAAAGCCAAACTGGTTTTCTTGCAACTCCGATCCCGTTCTTTCTTCTTTTGAGAGCTCTGTATTCTGCGAAAAAGCGGCAGGCTTAAACCAACATGTCCCGCGTCAGGTGAATCTTTAGAGACCACCGCTGTACCACTCTGAATAAAAACGTGTGCCGACCATATTCGCAACATTGTGCTCAACATCTTGTGCTAGGTGATTGCCATGCTATTGCCGAGTGTACTGCCTCCTGACTGGAATTTTATGGACGTGCAGCTCAAAGCCGGTTTTTTCACACTATTTGGTGTTTTTTGCAGTCCGTCGCAATTGCAGTGTTGGCGTACATCCTGTTTGTGGTAGTGCCGAACATGTTGTACTTCGTGTTGTCGTTCTTTGTGCGACGTGCGCCGTGGATGTCGTGGTTCATTGGTGCGTGTGGCGTCATCAACTCGTCAATAAATATTTTCATCTATCTTGCGAAAACCAGCGACTTTCGCGCCGGTGCACGCACGTTAGCACGAAATGTGTTGCGTTGCGGTTGAGATTTCGGGATCTTGCACTGGTTTATACTATTTTGTTCTGGTTCATTTTATATTGTAAGATACAAATAAATAATCACGCAAATAAAAAATTTCGGACGCCTTTTTGCATGCATATGGTTGGTGAATAACAAACATAATCGCACAGAGATAACCTTTTCGAACGTCACGCCGGTAGCGTTTTACAGTTGAAATTTCACATGAATTCAACCAGTTTCAAATATCAGAATTTTTGTTTGTGGTTCCGTATTAGACACAAGCAAGCAAGCAAGCAAGCAAGCAAACAAACAAACAAACAATCCACCGACCAACAAATACCACACGCGTTTTTAGACGAACACGGTTTTTCAATTATGCTCTGTGCGATAGTTTGCAAACATTTGCGGCAATCTTAAAATGCCAAATTTGTTGTGATGACACAAACAGACACACACGCACCGCCGCTCGTTGCAGCTAAATACACACAGGAGCGGATGGAAGAATCCCCAGTTCTGTATTATTTTGAACGCTCTAGTTCTTCTAGTTGAATCTGAGATTAACGTGATTAACAAGGAAAAGCGGCTCCGAAATTGATCTTTTCTAGCTTTTATTCTTGTTTTGCTCTTTGCTATCGGTTTTGCTGTATTGGTTATCTTCTACGACCGAAAAAACGTCTGCCACATAGGGGTGGGCGCGGCGGGCTTTTCCAACGGGTCGGAGGCGGGCGGGCGGTTTTTTTCGGCTCACATGCCCGCCCGCAATGATTTTTGCCGACGACAAACCCGTGTGTGCCCGCCCGCAGAAATTTTTTTAGTGACGGGCACACCATGCACTGGCTCGCGGGCAAATTAAAGCTGGCCCGCGGGCCGACAACAATTCCGCCCGCTAGTCAACCTATTTTTGCTTGCGAGACTCGTGAGCAAACCCGTCTGCCCGCCCGCATAAAATTTTTGGCCACGGGAAAATTCGTATGCCCGCCGGGAGAGATTTTTCACAGACGAGCCTCGCCCGTTGGCCTGCCCGTCAATGTTCCTGGAAGGAAAAAGTCCGCCCGCGCCCACCCCTGCCGCGCCGCATGCGTTATGGTTGGATTAAGAACAACAGTCTCTCTGATGGGGATTTCAAAAAAAGTACTTGTTGCTTACGTATTTTTTTCTTTTTGAAACTTTTCAAAAGCTGGAAGCAATGTTGACCGAATTCGACTTCAACAGACACACGACACGACGTTTTTTCATTACTAGCGTTTGTTTATAAAACGATCGTTAAAATGTACGCCTACCAAAGCAAAAACCAAAAACCAAACACCAAGCAAGCTTCCTATCACAAAAAAAAACTGTATTTTGTTTTTTTTCTCGACAATTGCAAAAGGTTTCCGAGCAGAAGAACCTGATCACTATCATTAGTCTGTAAATTGAATTTTTCGTTTTTTTTCATATTGCCACAATCAGAATCAGTTTTATGGTTGCAGGACATTGCTGATATTCAACAAAACGAGAAACTAAATTGAATCTTTTCTTCCACCAGCGATTCTGTTTTTTTGTGTTTCATTCTTCGCAGTCTTTCAGCATTTTTCTGAAATTCTATGAAAGGGTGTATGTTTGTGCACACAAACGCACACAATTCAACCGTATTTTCACGAATCTATTCTCATCAATTACACAAACGAATTTTTGGCGCTTTCCTATTTTAGCGTAACTTTCCACAAATAGAGTAACTTTCCACAAATAAAGTAACTTTGATATTTTAGCGTAACTTTCAACAAATAAAGTAACTTTGATATTTTAGCGTAACTTTCAACAAATAAAGTAACTTTGATATTTTACCGTAACTTTCAATTTTCGATGAATAACAGCTATCCTATTTTAGCGTAACTTTCAATATGTTACGCTAAAATAGGATAGGGCTTGGTACTGTCCTATTTTAGCGTATCAACATATAAACAGCTCATTTAAAGCTATTTCAGCCGCGAAACTTTGTAAACCTACGTTATTTTGCACGGAGATTTCAAATTTTGACCTTGTAGGTTACGGTAACACCCGGTTTGATCCCAACACGATCTTAGTTCCGTCAACAATCCACAAACACCTTGGTAACCGCAACCAAATTAGTGAAACAAATTAGATTAGGGTTGTTTTGCATGGAGATTTCAAATTTAAACCTTGTGGGTTACGGTAACGCTTCGTTTGGTTTCAACACGATCTTAGTTCCATCAACAACTCACAAACAGCTTGGTAACCGCAACCAAACCGGTGAAACAAGCTAGATTAAGGTTGTTTTGCACGCAGATTTTGAATTTCAGCTTTCCGGATTACGGTAACGCCTGGTTTGTTCTCAACACGATCTTAGTTCCATGAACAACCCACAAACAGCTTGGTAACCACAACCAAACCGGTGAAACATGCTACATTAAGGTTGTTTTGCACGCAGATTTTGAATTTCAGCTTTCCGGATTACGGTAACACCTGGTTTGGTCTCAACACGATCTTAGTTCTATGAACAACCCACAAACAGCTTGTTAACCGCAACCAAACCGGTTAAACAAGCTAGATTAAGGTTGTTTTGCACGCAGATTTTGAATTTCAGCTTTCTGGATTACGGTAACGTCTGGTTTGGTCCCAATGCAATTTTAGTTTCATCAATAACCCACAAACAGCTTGGTAACCGCAACCAAACCGGTGAAACAAGCTAGATTAAGGTTGTTTTGCACGCAGATTTTGAATTTCAGCTTTCCGGATTACGGTAACGCCTGGTTTGGTCTCAACACGATGTTAGTTCCATGAACAACCCACAAACAGCTTGGTAACCGCAACCAAACCGGTGAAACATGCTAGATTAAGGTTATTTTGCACGCAGATTTTGAATTTCAGCTTTCTGGATTACGGTAACGCCTGGTTTGGTCCCAATGCGATCTTAGTTTCATCAACATCCACAAACAGCTTGGTAACCGCAACCAAACCGGTGAAACAAGCTAGATTAAGGTTGTTTTGCACGCAGATTTTGAATTTCATCTTTCCGGATTACGGTAACGCCTGGTTTGGTCTCAACACGATCTTAGTTCCGTGAAAAACATACAAAAGTTTATTTATTTACGCTTATTTATTATTTATTTACTTAAAACATTATTTACGTGTTCGTGAAGCAAATCGTTGTTAAATTCTCCCCGCCCCCTCTCTCGTTTTTGGAAACGGATGGTTTACAATTGAAGGACAGGTTATGTAGGCAACGTATTTTATGATCGCTCAACATTCAATGGCATAGGTCAAGAGGTCAAGAGTGCGTGAATTTTTTTGGCCTGCTGCAATTATGGTTTGGTAGAACGCACGTGATTGCTTTCGTGAGGGGTCCGTGCAGCAGCATAATGAGACAAAAGTCTGTTACATGTTTTACGCCAAATGTCCTTTAGATGCGGGGTCAGAGAAAGATGTCCGCTGAAACAACAGCATAGGCGCATCATCCGACAATGTTTGGGTTGTTATATACCACCATCATGCTGTGCAGCGAATGGGTTGAAGAAACAAGAAATATGCGAAACCCGATACAATCGTTATTCTTATCTATACTTATTCAACGTTTCCCATGCTTTCCATTGTGCGGTTAAAAGTGACATGCTCAAAAAAACTAGTTTTTTTTATTTCGGGTGATTGTGCCTCGGAAGATCTGCATTTGGTCAATACCACTTTGAAGTTGCTTTGCGCTTATTTAGTTGTTTGAACGCTTTTTTTTATTTACTTTTCTTTTTTAATTTGTTTATCACGAAATTTTAGCTAAAGCGACACCGTAGAGTTCCGAATCGCCATTCACAACTAGCTATATTACAATGGGCATGATGTTGACACAAGTCCTTGCTGCCGTACTAGTCGTCTACTCATGGAACTCGGTTGTTCATGGAACTAAGATCGTGTTGAGACCAAACCAGGCGTTACCGTAATCCGGAAAGCTGAAATTCAAAATCTGCGTGCAAAACAACCTTAATCTAGCTTGTTTCACCGGTTTGGTTGCGGTTACCAAGCTGTTTGTGGGTTGTTGATGAAACTAAGATCGCATTGGGACCAAACCAAGCGTTACCGTAATCCAGAAAGCTGAAACTCAAAATCTGCGTGCAAAATAACCTTAATCTAGCATGTTTCACCGGTTTGGTTGCGGTTACCAAGCTGTTTGTGGGTTGTTGATGAAACTAAGATCGCATTGGGACCAAACCAAGCGTTACCATAATCCAGAAAGCTGAAACTCAAAATCTGCGTGCAAAATAACCTTAATCTAGCATGTTTCACCGGTTTGGTTGCGGTTACCAAGCTGTTTGTGGGTTGTTCATGGAACTAAGATCGTGTTGAGACCAAACCAGGCGTTACCGTAATCCGAAAAGCTGAAATTCAAAATCTGCGTGCAAAACAACCTTAATCTAGCATGTTTCACCGGTTTGGTTGCGGTTACCAAGCTGTTTGTGGGTTGTTCATAGAACTAAGATCGTGTTGAGACCAAACCAGGCGTTACCGTAATCCGGAAAGATGAAATTCAAAATCTGCGTGCAAAACAACCTTAATCTAGCTTGTTTCACCGGTTTGGTTGCGGTTACCAAGCTGTTTGTGGATGTTGATGAAACTAAGATCGCATTGGGACCAAACCAGGCGTTACCGTAATCCAGAAAGCTGAAATTCAAAATCTGCGTGCAAAATAACCTTAATCTAGCATGTTTCACTGGTTTGGTTGCGGTTACCAAGCTGTTTGTGGGTTGTTCATGGAACTAAGATCGTGTTGAGACCAAACCAGGCGTTACCGTAATCCGGAAAGCTGAAATTCAAAATCTGCGTGCAAAACAACCTTAATCTAGCATGTTTCACCGGTTTGGTTGCGGTTACCAAGCTGTTTGTGGGTTGTTCATGGAAGTAAGATCGTGTTGAGACCAAACCAGGCGTTACCGTAATCCGAAAAGCTGAAATTCAAAATCTGCGTGCAAAACAACCTTAATCTAGCATGTTTCACCGGTTTGGTTGCGGTTACCAAGCTGTTTGTGGGTTGTTCATGGAACTAAGATCGTGTTGAGACCAAACCAGGCGTTACCGTAACCCACAAGGTTTAAATTTGAAATCTCCATGCAAAACAACCCTAATTTAACTTGTTTCACTAATTTGGTTGCGGTTACCAAGGTGTTTGTGGATTGTTGACGGAACTAAGATCGTGTTGGGACCAAACCGGGCGTTACCGTAACCCACAAGGTCAAAATTTGAAATCTCCGTGCAAAATAACGTAGGTTTACAAAGTTTCGCGGCTGAAATAGCTTTAAATGAGCTGTTTATATGTTGATACGCTAAAATAGGACAGTACCAAGCCCTATCCTATTTTAGCGTAACATATTGAAAGTTACGCTAAAATATCAAAGTTACGGTAAAATATCAAAGTTACTTTATTTGTTGAAAGTTACGCTAAAATATCAAAGTTACTTTATTTGTTGAAAGTTACGCTAAAATATCAAAGTTACTCTATTTGTGGAAAGTTACGCTAAAATAGGAAAGCGCCGAATTTTTTTGTTCATGTTTGTGACGACATACTCAACTCCAAAAATTCGTTTGTGAAAGAAACAATCAAATTTGCGGGGCAAGTTTTGTAGTAGCAGTGCACAATAATGTCCGAACTCGAATCCAGTGGTATGTCCCGCCGCGTGTTGCGAACCGTGTTTGTATCCCACGTCGTCTTTTGTCCCAGAAAAAAATTTTTGCGCAGAATGTCGCGTAACGAACCGGGACACGACACCGGACACGAGTTTCGAACATTTTATAGCTTGTGTGCGCACAAAACCGAGAGATTTTTTGAATCATGAAATAATGCTCATAACAAATTTATTGCTTCTACAGAATTATGTGCCGTGAGTTCGAAAACGTAAATCACTAGAATTCTATAATATTTATTACAATTGCATTCCAGTTTTCAATAACTCCATACCCACATCTTTATATTGACAACGTGAAAGTTGATATTGATAGATGGTTTGCACCTTCAAAAAGTGTTGTCATCCGATACATGTATTGTGGATTTATTCAAACGTGTCCGGACTAACGTGACGTCATTTTATTTAACAACGCCCGTTTGTCAAAGTACAGGCACTAAAGTTTCAGTTTGGTGTGACTGATTCGACATTCACCATTTGTTTACGGGAAGAAATCGGCTAAACGGATAGTCTGGTTTGCTGTGAACGACAAGCGCATGTTTTGTGGCACATGACGTCATTTCAGTGGGACACGTTTAAAAAAATAGGCCATATTATAATAGCATAGTTTCTTGATAAAATGTTACAACTGTAGACAGGTACTTTAGTTAGATGTAAATTTTAGTGTTAATTATGTGTACGCAAGTCAGCATTTGAAACCCTTGAACTATGGATGCCAAAACAGGTGTAATCATCATGATATTGTAGATTTAAAAATTTCAAACATGAGGGATGTAATGCTCAGTTCGTCGCATTTGAAGACGCATTCACAAAAATCCGAAAAAAATAAAATCAAGAAATCAAAAATTGATATGAAACGTTCTTCTGAATAAACTTACAACTTTCAGATTACAACTGATACAGAATTTTTCCTTCACATGCACGTAGTTCGTTTTCGACACATACATGCACACGCAGCGGCAAGATCACATCACTGCGTGAAGGAGCTCAGTAAGTCTTCTACGTTGTTGTATCACATATGTACATACCTACAATGATGACTCGATAGCCTCTAATCAGCGTTTTCCACTATTAGTGGCTTAGACATGGCTTAAACATGCTCTAATGTTTTCAGAGCGTATCTCTCCACTGTTCATGTAGCGTAATGGTACACACGCATGCGAGATAGAGAGTCAGCAATGTACTGGTTGGAAAGAGAAAAGAAACGCCAAACTCAATGCAGTGTACTGTTGTTGCTAATATAGATATTTTAGCGGCAAATGTAAGTAATGTGTACGTATATTGTGCATGTATCTCAACATACATGTAGATGTGTACATGCACATTGTACATGCAGCCTATAGTTCCTAAGTTGCATATGTTTTTGCGCTGTCTTAAGACGAAGCCGCATGGCAAATTGTGGCGAAAGAAGCTTCTAACTTTAAAGCTTGTTCTTAGCACCCTAATTTGTGTGCCAGCGTATGAGTATGTATATATGTTTCAATCTGGAATAGAGAAGAGAAGCTCCCAGCCACAAAGACCACCGTTCAAAATAGAACGATTCGGTAATACATGCAGTAACCACCATGTACATACCATGTTTATTTTAAACGTTAGAATTACGTTTATGTTACTCACAGACTGCAGCGCTGTTCTAATTTTCTCATGTAAGCCGAAAATTTTAAAGAGACTTTTATACCTACTGCGTGTGGATATAGTATACCCAAACAAACATGATTTACGCATGTTGAAACAATATTCCTCAAAATACGTTTGGAATACGAATTCATTAGTTTGGAATTTTTGCTTGAGAGAGTCTGGCTCGAAACTTTTTTATAAGCTTTTGAAACTTTTTATTTTTTTTGGAGTTTCTTGATAGCGGAAAAAAACTTGAATGCATGTTGGTTTTATTGGTTGATTTGATCAGCTGATCCAAATTAAATTAGACATTACACAGTTTTTTCGAACTCAGTTCAAATTTTAAAACAACACACATGTATGCCATACATATATTGCAACTTTTTTTCACAATCGCTTAAAAGTCTTATATGTACATGCAATGCAAATCTAAACTCCAGGTTGCGCTCACTCTGTATGATACACGGTATCAAACCGCTGTGTGTATGAGAGATGATTTCTGTTAAAAACCTGCTACACATGTATGCACGTACATTTTTGTGTCTTTCCACTTCGGCCATCCATCCGCACGCGCGGTTGCTGTTGCGTTAAATCGTGTCGAGACCCAGTATGAAAGATACCATGTCAGTCCTGCAAGCATTAGTCTTCAACATACTGGAATGTACTTTTTTGCATGCCAGCATAAATGCTTTGACCATAAAATGTCATTGGATTTCCTTTCCTTCCTATATCGTCAACCATAACAAGGCCTCTTTTTAACATTCGGTCATTCGAAATTGACAGATTCCGGTCTTATTCGTTCTAATATCTATATGTCTTCCCATATGTTTTGTTTCTGGGCTTCAAGTGCTCTCTTAAACTGTTTATATCTGCAAGTCTTTGTAAAGCCGTTTATAAATAACATGAGCCATGACTTCTTGTATATTTTGTTAAGGAGACACCCTTCTGCAGTGTATCTATAAGAAAGTACATTGCTTATCAGTTACATTTTATAATTCTATTTATGTTAAAGTACCAACTACAAGAATTCGTGGACATGACTTATGATATAGCTCACCTAAATCTTAATATAGCTCACCTAAATCTCATCTGCTTGCCGGTTAATGATTTTGATAGAGTTTATGAAGCTTATATTGTTGAGCTCAAGATAGTTGGTTATAAATTTGATAAATTGATAAATTAATATTAATAATAGAAAACATCTGAGTTCAACAAATGTGCTTCTTTCTCAACCGTATAGAAGGCATTTGTCGTTTAATTTTTTTAACGTTCAAGTCGGCAGAAAACGTCAATTAATTAAAATAATTTCAATTTAAAATAATCCCCCATACTGTGCGTCTGTGTTCGTTGGTCAACAATAATAAAATTCATACATTGTTGTTCAAGTGCCAAAGCCATAAACTGTTAGGCCCCTTTTTATAGGTATGTACAGTACAATCCACATATACAACTTTAATTTTGTATGTATTTTCTGTTCTTTCGTGTTTTTTGATCTCTAACATTTGTGGGAACACCACATTTTTTGTTTCTGAGTTATTTTGCTTTTTTTGTAAGTTTCTTGTAATTTTCCGCGACATGTCGCCAGTCGCGTTTGTTATATTATTGTTAAATGTCCGCATAGAAACCGCCTAATAATTTTTATTCAGCGTAAACCGCGTCAAATTTTCCGGGGTAAGCCAACTCGATTTTTTTACATTATTGATTACGGGTGGTAAATTGCAAGATTTACATCAAAACAAAAACCGTATCAACATACAATTAAACTGAAACCTTGTTGAAACCTCACGGGGAAACACACAACATTGGCGGCGTTTCACAGGAAAAACAACTTTTTTTATGCCCTCGGATGCAGCACTCATGCTGCTTAGCGAGTTAATAATGTTACCTCTTTATGCAGACATAAAAATGGAAAAGACATTTTTGCTTTTTGTCATTTTTATGTACATTTGTTTTTTTTCAGCAATTTCATGATGTGCACGTACTCGACACACATGTGTATTGCTTTCAAAACAAAATGGTCCGTAAATTCATAGTTTTAAGCTTTAAATTTCAGTTTTAAAGTAGTTTGAACATGATGGAACATGCAAACTGCATGAAGATAGTTTTTAATATTACTTTATGCACATAAAGCTGGAACATAACAACAGAGAGCGCAGAAATAACCAATCAGCGTTTTCATTCTTTTTAATGTCCCTTCTTTATGCAGTTGCGTAAAACAGGTTTTTTTGCAGCGTGAAATAGCATACGACGAATACTCATGCAACTTTATGTTACGACACAAAGTCGTTTTATTGTCGTTATGTTACGACACAAAGTCGACATAAAGTTAAATAAAAACGGAACATACGAGAGCATAAAAAAGTTGTTTTTCCTGTGTTTCCCCCATGCCTGTGGTAAGAAAGACTGACACTGTTTGATTTTTTAATTGTTAATACATACTATTCGAGTGTTTTAGCTTTTCCGGCTAGCTTAAGACAGTCTGCGGAAGGCTAAGAGTCAGATATCATCAACCAATCCTACTGTTTGATTTGTAAGCTTCCGTACTTCGTTTTTTTATTTGTCTCGGAATGATGCCATCGCATACACGTACACATACATACAATGTACAGAGTGGGCCAAAAAAAGGTTCC
Organism: Theristus sp. LFF4_11; assembly: GCA_030248135.1. Classification (NCBI taxonomy): domain Eukaryota; kingdom Metazoa; phylum Nematoda; class Chromadorea; order Monhysterida; family Xyalidae; genus Theristus; species Theristus sp. LFF4_11. The sequence continues at coordinate 21,093 of JASANC010001647.1, read as the reverse complement.
ATTTTCAAACTGCTGTCACTGGCTGGTGTTTCAATATTATGAGCTGAAATTTTCAGCATTGATAAAACATGTGATGCCATTTTTCTGACAAAATTTTTATCCAGTTTGGTCAAGTAGATTCAGTTTTACAGCACAATGTTTAAAAATTCCCAAAATTTCAAAAAAAAACGGATTTTTAACCAAGAATTTCACAACGAATCATTGCTCATAAACATCCAAATCATCATCAAGGTACTCGTCCGGCAGCGGCTGGATTGCATTTTACGCGAAACTGGCGAGTTACTGCAGAAAAACTTTCAGATTGCTCCCACCAGATAGCACACCAGACCCGTTGTTCTGCTGTCCACTTAACCATGACGAAACTGCAGAAAACTGAAACTGAAACACTGTTTTTATTCAAACCGCAGAAAAACTTTTCAAAAGAAACAAATTAACAGACAGAGCAACACAGAAAACAAAAAGTCAACTGAACAATTCTTTCTGTCGCAGTCGCATGGCTGCTGACTCGAGTCCGTTGTGAAACATCAGAATTTCGCTCGAGGTGCTCAAATGCAATTTAAGTGTGAGACCTTTCCACTCTGAGCGCATGATTTGAACTATCACGGGTATCCAAAAGACCCATTTGTCACCTTCGCAACAGTTTCAAAATTGAATCACGCATCTTGATACTAATTTTTTCTTGCACTCATTTCAGTCAATTTGTTGATTTTTCGAGCTTTTTAGAAAATTTGCCACAGTGAGCGCTAGGAATTATATATCTGAAAAAAAATTTTGTCAATAAAATGGCAACACATGTTTTATCAGCGCTGAAAATTTCAGCTCATAATATTAAAACACCAGCCAGTGACAGCAGTTTGAAAATGGAACCTTTTTTTTGGCCCACCCTGTACATGTTGTTTTAAGGTTTATTACGTTTAATTTATAAAGACGCTCTATAACAGATTTTTAAATGTTTTCAACAACGTTTCTTTTAATAAGTTCTAAAAGTTGCAAGCAAGATTGATGATACGCAATGCTATGTTGTGATGATACGCAATGCTATGTAGTTGAAAAAATCGCTTTCACCACAACCTCAAGACGGTGGTCTTTGAATTTTTAAAACTTCATCTATAAAACGTTCGGTTGCAAGTGTTCTGTTCTGTTCATGTGCATTATGTTAAAGTATGTACCGATCAGTGAATAAATCTGGACCAGCTCACGGCTCCTCCCAAGAGATGTCGTTTGCTCTGTTCATCTTATTTACATTCAACTTTTTAATGAAAATCATTCGGATATTGAGCAACGACAGTAAAGATCCCGGGCTTGCCTATTTTTTGTTTCGGTTGTTTTCGAATGCGAATTGTCAGTCACACACACGAACCACACTGCAACTGCTTGCCTGTTTTTTTTGCAGTTTTGCAACAGACGATTTTTTCTGACAAGACTCCTCGTGGGATTCGGCGAACCTATTGTTTTATTATTTAACAGAATAATACTGTTTTCTCAATCTCATCGTTCTTGATGGTTCCTTCGGTTTTATTCAGTAGTTCCCACTGTTTGATTTGTGTCACTATATGTCAGAAACTCTATTCAATGGAAAAATGTTTTTTATAGCGGAAAAGCGGAACAGTCATTTTAAGCGCCTTTTATAGACTTGAGAGCTGATACCTCAAACTACAACTGATAAGCTACACTTTTTGCATTTCACACCATTCTAGTCATTGCACACTTAATAGTTAATTTCTGCGCTCATAGCTAAGCACTCTAAACATGCTGTACATAAATATAATTGTTTCAATACGAAATCACGTTGCTACAGACAATTTTCGTTCAAATAATATTCAAAGCATGATTCTTTTATTTTAAAAAAAAGTACACAAAAAATCTGCATGTGAAGCAAGCTAAAGTGAAGACACCCGCGAGGTGCGCTGCTTTAATGACGGTACATGGCGCGCCACGATGGGGATATATTAAAAGGAAATGCGTATGTATACCGTATATGTCTATATATATATGTATATATATGTCTTAAAGCTATTCCAACATTATGTGTATCGCAAAATAGCCACATTCAAAGAGATATCACACATTTTGCTCCGATCAGCGTGGTGTGTGTCTATCCACACGCGCTTTAAGGACAATTGAATTATAAATTTTTCAGAGTCCGTCTGGTAAAATTTGAGCAAAGATTGATGATATATGACGCATCCGTTATAGAAAAGTAGGTTGGCTAAAAAAAAATGTAGTTTTTCAAAACGTTCGTTTCGACGAACTTGTTGAAACGTTGGTTTGCAAGGCTTTTTGTGGCGTGAAACCACTACAAAAAACAAGTACCGCAGCACAAATAGAAAAGCTTCAATAAATACGAGTCAAGCGCAGATGCCGCCATTTTTGACAGGTGGCAAATAATAAAAACGGTAATTTTGTTATTTTCAGACACCTAGACATTGTTTACAAGAAATAAAATAATGCACTCCGTACTGCCCCGAATGGTTTGTTACACCTGTGGCAAATTCGTCATTTGCACAACAGTTCTTCTTGAAAAATACCAAAATAACTACCGCGATTGCATGTGAGCTGCGGTTTCTCTGCATCAATTACATACAGCTTAAACAATTGAATATACTATTACAACACTGACACAAAACTATGAAAGAGGGTCGTGCCGAACCGCAATGGGTGACACCGTCGACGCACGCGGACGCGCCGCCGGAGACCGAAACGATCGGCCTCTGGTTCGGCTTCATTCTGACCGTTCTATCGTGGATGATCGTGATCGCGACGTTTCCACTGTCGATGTATTTCTGTTTGAAAGTGATCAAAGAATACGAGAGGGTGGTGATCTTTCGGCTCGGCCGATTGATGGCCGGCGGCGCCCGCGGTCCTGGCATGATCTTCATTCTGCCCTGTATCGACACGTACAGAAAGATCGATCTTCGGTAAGCTCGGGTTATACCCGTAAAGTCTTGCATATAAGGTCTCCTTATATGAATTTGAAAATCAAAAATTTCTGAAAAAAAGTGGAATTTTGTGCGACAACCTTATAAGTGGGAGGAGGTCTTATAAAGCGAAGATTAGGAATTCCGGGCCTTATAAACGGGGAGGGATTTCGACCAAGTTAAAAATTTGAATTTTTTGGTTTCCCGCCGTGTGACTCCGCCCACGTTTGGGTGGGGGTCTTATAAGTGAGAGCAACCTTATATGCAAGACTTTACGGTTTACATCGGACTGCGCTGCACTGCTGGCGGTTGAGATGAGGCACAGAAGTGCAATGGTGGCGCTATTGAGCTGCTGGCAAAAATTCTTAGTTATCATGGTTTTTGACTTTGGCTATCAATCTAAGAGTCACGTTGGCTTCGAAGTTTTCCACTTTTTTGTCTGTTAGCGTTACAGCGTCAGCCATAATTGATGTTGCACTTGTAAATAGGTAGCGGTCGAGCTCTACTGTGGCAATGTGTATGCTGTAGGCTGGAGCCCTGTCTGCGCGCGCTTATGTATTTGTTTATATTTTTTCTTGCGAAAATTGTGTACTCTCGCGACCTTTTTCTGCATGTAAGTGTGCAAAGCTAAAAATCCCACTTTTCTACAGCACGTTTGTTTAAAACCTGTCGGTTTGGTCGCAGAATGCAGAAAATGAAAACTGCAATTACAGTGCGAAGAGCGAACGTATCGAGTTTGGTTGAAATCAAACACCCCATTTCTAGCTAAATATGTTTTCTTCCAATTCCGATGGAGTTCTTTCTTCTTTCGTGAGCTCTGTATTCTGCGAAAAAAGTTACAGATTTAAACGAACATACTGTACTTTGCGTGGAGCGAAACTGGTGGAGCTCGACGGAGCACAATGTCACTCAAATACAACATTACTTATGGCTGGTACTGTATGTATACAATTACTTTTAAACATTTCACATGAAAACCTCTGATATTGCAACATACACAGAGTTGTGTCGTACGCTGTTCCACCGCAAGAAATTCTGTCAAAAGACTCCGTCACGGTGTCAGTGGACGCAGTTGTCTACTTTCGAACGTCTGACCCAATCGCCGCCGTTAACAACGTCGATGACGCAATCTACTCGACGAAGCTGCTCGCACAGACAACCTTGAGAAACGCGCTTGGCATGAAGACGCTCACTGAGATGCTGACGGAGAGGGAGGCAATCGCACAGTTGACTGAGACCATTCTAGACGAAGGCACTGAACATTGGGGCGTCAAGGTCTGCAGGGTTAATTTGCTTGTTTTTGCGATGTTGATTGGGTATATCTTGATAAAATGTAGAGCAAGTAAAAAAGCAATTGTTTGCCGAACGCATTCGCACTCAAGCTACATAGTGTGCAAAAGTTTATCCGGAACATCAAAGTTTCAAAAAAACAATTAAATCGCGACCCATACCGATTGAAATATGCTTGCATGCACTCAGGTCGAGCGTGTCGAAGTGAAAGACATTCGGTTGCCACATCAGTTGACAAGGGCGATGGCTGCTGAGGCGGAGGCAGCCCGTGAGGCGCGTGCGAAAGTGGTTGCAGCCGAGGGCGAACAAAAAGTTGGTTGCCAAAATGTCGGCCGACCCGATGGGTTGTAGTGTTTTTTGTGTTTACTGGCAAAAAAGTTCCGTGCTTAACGACCCGACCGACACAACCATTATGTATGTGTTGCATGTGTTTGTTTTGTGAACATCATGTGCAAAAGTACGTAGGTACTGTATTGATTGTGCGTAACGATATTCAAACTCCAGTCAAATTCTATAACATGTCCAACTAGCTGATTGGTGTGGTGACGGAGTTTGGTTTGCAAAGAATATGCATCACGTGATCACCAACCAACCAACCAGCCAGTTGGACCTGTTTTTTTTATAGAGTTAGACTTTAGAACTTATTTGCTCGATCAGTTTATTCGCAAAACTTGCTGCCTAGGCTTCGCGCGCCCTCCGTGACGCCGCCGAGGTGATCGGGCAGTCGCCGATTGCACTGCAACTGCGGCATCTGCAGGCGCTCAGCTCGATTGCGGCCGAGCACAACTCAACAATTGTGTTTCCCGTACCTGTCGACGTGCTTGGTGCGTTTTTGCACGCTAAAAAAGACGAATGACTGGTGAAATTGGTTTGTATACCGTAAAAAAGGTGTCTAAATTTTTTGGTGAAACGCATTTTAAAGTCACCCGTTTGTATTTTTTCTTTCTTTGTTTTTGTTGTTTTTTTTTTATTTCTCGTCGACGGTGTCCCTCAGTTTGCATTTGCTTTCGTTGTGATATAGGGCACTCAAACATACCATTGGACTATATTTTGGTTTTCGTGATGCTTCAATTTGATTGTTTTTTTGTTTTTATTTTGCTTTAAAAACGATAATAATAATGTTTCAGCTTTCAAGATCATGACTGTTTTTAAATTTTACATGACATGTTGTTTCTAACGATTTACAGCTCTGTGTGTTTATACCTTTTTAATCATGTCTCATTTTAATCTATCGTTCATTATATCAGGTCAGTCATACACATTCACTAAGCATGAACCCAGATCACTGTTGTTTACCGCTCGAAGCCAGTAAAAATTGATGAAATATGATAATCAAATATGTATAGAGAAGGACTAGCTTGATAACTATAGAGCAAAAAAATGCCAGCAACAAGAATGAAATATAATGTTCACAAACAAGAACAACGAAATTAGATTCAGTAGCTGACTATATCAACAGAGAGAAACAACATGAGAAAACCAACAACACGAGAAAAACACCAATCGCTCAAAAGTGGAACAATTGACAAAATCATGGCCTAAACCCAATTCAGTGTTTGCTGACGTATCAGCTAGTAGTAGCAAACAAAAAACCAACCAATCCAAAATATAAAACTGCAAAACACAGATTTTTATAGGTTCGTTATGTGAACAAAACAAATAATAACTGTCGGCTAAAAAAACGAGTGACGAATCAAAATTATTACTAACAGTGACGGCATGAATGTCTGCACTTTAGTAGCATGTACTCCGGGTTTAGTGTGCATTCGCCAATTGTAGCCCAAAAATTGCAAAGCCGTTCTTCATCTGAGCATGCTGTAACAAAGCAAAGAGTTTAAACACAATTGCTTACAATATAATTTGTAATTTACGGTCATTTGTAATAAATACATACCTTTAGCACCGGGAACTGGAAATTTTGAGAAAGGATGCGGACATTTCAGTGGACTGCAGCTTCCAGGACACATCACCGTCATGTATTCTGCGTTCGACGCGCATTCGCCGACCTTTGCCCAAAATCCGCACAGGACATGATTGTTGGCACAGCCTTGGAAACGATTTTGATTGGTTAAAATTGTGGTACGTTTTAACTGAAATCAACAACACAATAACAGTTCACGCACAATAAAAACAAAAAACAACAATTATTCTCATAACGAAATAAAGTAAATATTGTTATTATCAAAAATGGTGTGTTCAATTTGTACGTATGATCTTTTAGCTTGGTCCCGAGACTCAATGCGCGCAATTGATTGGCAAACAGTTCCAAGCATGACGCGGGAATTCAAAGTTGGCAAAGTGATCCAAGTTCCCTAAATAGACCCGAGTCACTTTGGCGATTTTGAATTGCCACATGACGGTTGAAACTACTACGTCTACAAACACATTGAGTTGCAGAACCTAACAAAATTGATATACCTGACATTTCGGCAAGCTTTTGTCCGGGTTTCATCAGCGGCGCTGGCACGCCCGGAAGCGGCGGATGCATTCTGCCACCGTCAATTGAGGCCGCTGCGAACGGGGTCCGCGGTCTCGCGTTGGCGGGCTTCTTTGGGATCATCGGATGTCCGTGACGCTCATCCGGAAACGCAAATGGGAGTCCGTGATGTTGAGTGGCCTCGGCAACGAATTGAGTCGTCGGCTTGCAGTGACCGCAGGATTTCTTGCAGTACGTCTGCATGTAGACCGGATTGCGTTCGCATTCACCAACGGCCGCCCACTCGATGCAACGCTCCACCTCCAAGTCGATGCATTCTGGAACGACACAACCAGCATGAAAAAGTTATGAATTGATTAATTTAAATGAAGAGTTTGGTCGCAATTTATGTGGTCTGTGACCAAGGGCCGCGTGTTTTTTACAGGGATTTCACAAATGTTATGTTGAGGCGAGATCTGTTTTGGGGTGGCTATTAGTGACTCATAATGGAGCTATGAGCAGGGGCTATTAGCTTCGTTCTCATTTGTTGATCTGTTTATTTTTGGCATGTATGTACTATCGGTTCCTGGAATCAGTTGAGAGCATTGATACGGAAGAGAGTAAAATGACTCAAACAGTCGACCTTTTGGCTTCGCTCTTGCCAGAGGCAGATGAGGGAAGGGACGACCGTGTCCGATCGTGAATGGTCGTTCATGTGGGAACGTCTCGAATCGATCGTGGTGTGACGTTGAAATCGTAGGCGGAGGCAGGAATCCGGAGTTACCACCACCAGAGCCGGCAGTTGTTGGTGCGCATTGCGGGGCGCAGAGGCCATTGACGCATCCACCGCCCTGGCACTGCGAACACTGCGGACCCATGACGTACGGTCGGACGCCCCGTTGGTTTCCGCTAATAATACAAAAATGCTATCAGCGGCAGCGAAACCGCACTACTAAATAGAAACCCGTTCATTTTACCTGCAATAGCTCCTCTCTGCTCCGTCTGAGTTTCAAGAAAGGCTCTTTTGACAATGTTTTTGGCTGCCTTCTCTTGAGAATCAGGTGGACGAGACATCAATTAAAGCGCATGAAGAATGGGTGAATAAACATTTTGGTGGTTTCTTTTTGTTAAAGAGTGGGGCTTTACTTGTTCACCCGACAACACTTTGGGTGCTTTTACAATAGTCCCAAGCAAATATTGCTGTTGATTGCAACAAAAAGAAAACAATTCAACGAGATTACAAAACTAACCCGGGACCATAGTTGCAAATGTAGATATGCCCGTGGTGAATGCCGCGTCCATTTTTTATTCCGTTACAGTACGATGCAGCACAACCGACGGCACACGACGTTGCCCAGACAACCTTAGAATGGATGTAACCACCTCGAATTGGTGCAACGCAATGAACTCCCGTTTGGACGATTGTTGAATCTTTCTCCGTGTATATGTATACCAATATTTCTTGCAAATATATTTGCTGCTATCTAATAAAACAACAATCGATCGGTCTATGTTTTTCGTCAGCGTTTTTTGACTCCATTCCATTCCATTCTATTTTATTTCGCGAAAAAGCAGGAAACTCCGATAAAACTGTATGAACAGCATGAAATTCGGAGACGCAAAAAAACTCAAAAGTTTTACTCGAAAGTTTTTAAGAAATATCAAACTAAGCTTCTAGAGTTGCATTTTATAAAACGAGATTCAGCGCGTTCAAGCAAACGGACGTGTCGATATGGAGTGGAGTGGTGTGGTGACCCTTCTGTAGTTTGTGTTTCACTCAGTTGATGAACCTGCATAGTAAAACAAAGCTTTGCTGTTACTGTACCTGTGTATAGTGTCCACACATCTGTCCGGGCTGACATTGTGTCGTGCCAAACGAATAATACGGCTTTTCGTCGTAGAAATCGCGCACGAAGCGTCGCAGGTTCGTTCGGAGGTACGTCTCTGTGCTCCACCAAATATTCTCGCCGATATACTGAAAACCGTTGCCGCGGCGTTCATGCGCTGAAAATGCTGACAGTCAATCAATCAATCAATCAATCAATCAATCAATCATTAATTTATTCAACCAGTCAATCAATCATTCAATCAATCAATCAATCAATCAACTAACCAACCAACCTACTAACCAATAAATGATCAACCAATCAACCATTCAATCAATCAATCAATCAATCAATCAATCAATCAATCAATCAATCAATCAATCAATCAATCAATCAATCAATCAATCAATCAATAACCAACCAACCAATCAACCAGTCAATCAATCAATCAGTCAATCAATCAATCAATCAATCAATCAACAACTAACCAACCAACCAATCAACCAGTCAATCAATCAATCAATCCATCAATCAATAAACAACTAACCAACCAACCAACCAACAACCAATCAATCAATCAACCAATCAACCAGTCAATCAATAACTAACCCGGTCGATGCCAAGCATCGCAACGAGACGCGTGACCGGCAGCCAGTTCAGCCAACCGTTCGTCCCAAACCTGCGTGTTATTGAAAATATGAATATCATCGATTCGAAGTACAGAGTGGCAGATTAAACAAGAAAAAAGACGTCCAGAAACCCAATTGTCTGTCAAATTTGACCCGTCTTTTTAAACGAATTGATTCCTCGGGCTCTGCTGTTCATTCTTTTTCACTTGCAAACACGATTGGGAATTACCATCTTAACATTTTTGAAAAAGATAACTCCTAGTCTGCGACTGATCCCTCCTTGATGAGAATACAAAGACTGCCTTATTTATTCGGCCATACTGTACATGCTACAATGTAACTGAACATATTACGAATCACTGATCCTGTTACGAAGAGACCAGTCACACCTCGGTAAATAACGCAGTCTAAAAGTAGTGTAACTGAAAAAGAATGACATTCGAACCATGGCCTGCATATTCGCTGCCGGCTCGGTTCGTCGCAGTTGGTTGTGCGCGTCGACGATTTGCCGCTGCTGTTCCAGGTTGAAACGGTACACTCGGCGAAGCTCTGGTTTCGCGAATGGTTTTTTTTTAAAGCTGCTAGTTTCGCATAACAAAGAAATTGTATAAGAATTCAAAATCACATACGAGCGCTCGCCGATTGGACTGTAATGCCCATTAGTATCGTGAAGGCAATATGAAGACCAGCCATGTTACTGATTATTTTTCTTTTTGCTGTTATTCGTTTCTGCAAACATGGTTGTTACAACTTTAAAAAAGGTGTTGAAATCACGATAAATCACTCGGTCAAAAAATCGACATTTCAAAAAAAAATTAATGACATTACACAGAAGCAAAAGTTATGTACATGTAGGTTATGGCAAATTACGAGCTAGTAATCGTGTAGAAAACTGTTTAGCAAGTTTTAAAACCGGTAAAGCATGTTACAGTTTACATTTACGCATATTCAGCAGGAAACAGCGAATAAGTTCCAGATTGGCTATACAAATGTTCATTAACTGTTACACAAAAACTTGTGTGAAAACTGAATGAAAACTATGTTTTTCACTGTCATTTTTTTCATGATAAGCGTAAATTTTACTCTAGTTTCTTCAAATGATCGTTGCGCAGCTCCCATGTGGTTGACACATATGCATCGACGGGTGCACACCTGATATTAAATTGTGTCTTGGCCAAAGCACCGATCGAATACGTGCGCTTTTTTCTGTTCCGTGTGTCTGAAATTTGAAGGTCATTTGTCCGTGCGAAATTTCAAGGGAGCGCCTGCCTCCAAATCATACCGAAAATACAGTTTTCTTTGTGCATACAACGTTTTTTTTTGTGGGGCGACGTTGTTGTTTCATAATACACGGATGATATGATATTTTAATTGCGGCGAAAAACATCATCATCATCGGGAACTTGCTTCTATTCAAAAGCGTATCACAAATGTAATGTATGGCACTGTGTTTTTCGGTTGTTTCTCGTGATTTTCACTTTTACCATTTCAGGAACAGTTTTCTTCTGTTGATGGGCTCTTCTTGAGCTGCTGGAAGATACCGACGGAGAAAAGGTTTTAGTTGGAAATCGGTATAAAATGGCTGGGCGTCCGGCATGGCAACTGTTGCGTTTTTTTCCTCAAATTTCATGACGGACATTTTTTGGTTTTCCGCTAATGTGTTTACATCTGTGTCCGTCATAATGAAATGCAAATTATAAAATGTTGCATTTTTCTGAAAGATGCAAATTCCAAAGGGTTTTTAACGTTTTTTGCAAAAAAAAAGATGAAGTAAAAGTAAAAAAGTTGTTCTTTGACATGGGTGACCTTGGATATTGTTCTCATACAGTATGTGAAAGTATGTACAGTGTATGCTGTTTTTATATAACAAAAGAAAAACTCCGAACAGATCGCTTGTTTTGTGGTGAATTTTTTTAGCAATTTTATTGCCATTAACGAACGGGCCTCTTTCATGCGTTTGTCAAATTGAACAAGCTATCAACTGAATCTTTTCTGCTTGCACATTACCAAATGTCATTTCCGTTTTAGGCAAATAAAATCAAGTAAACACACCACCATGTTTCACCCGTCATTCTATAATGGGCAATAATGAGAACTTTGACGATGATTTGAACCGCCAAATAAACGTTCCCGCTTACACGTGCAGGAAGGAACTTTGCAATTTTATGATATTGACCTTTTGGGCATTTTAATGTGGCAACATTTTTTTATTGAATTTTAAGGGAGCGGTGCATTAAGCAAAAAAAAAAACTTCAGCGTCGAAAAAATCATGTTAATTTCGTAGTGTCGTCATAAGGAAACGTACCACTAATTTAAAAAGTCCGTTTTTAAGGGGGAAAACCTTTGTCAATTCATTTAATATAATTTTTTAGTTAGGACCCAAATAAGTGTGCTTGAGCCTCAAAACGTATACTTTTTTAAAGGAACACACACAGAAAGCGTTCAAATCTTTAGTCATTGCGCAACATTCTTTTTTCTATATCGCTTCCTCAATCTCATCTTTGAGTAAGAAAAGTCCACACGTGACAACATCCATGCAAAGAAGTTTGTCTTGCGACAAGAAAGCAACTCATTTTTCATTATCCTTGATGTTGTGCAGCTTTTTGATACAAAATATTCAAAAGCGAAACATCGAGAGTGATGCACGAATGAAAATTGCAATATCTTCTCGCAATTCTTTGCACGGCAAACAGGGTGTGGCTGAAAAGTAAGCAAAAATGTTAGTTTTGTGTGCGACTGTATTGTTTCTCGTGGACTGGGTGCGTGCGTTGCGCGTGTGGTCAGGGGATCGAGCCTCACCGAGGGATGTATAGGCACTTAATGACAGAGAAAATTCGATGGGCGCTCTACTCGACGGCGTTCTGTGCGCGATTCTGGGTTAGCCTTGGCTTAAAAAAACATTGCCTAAAATCACTGTTCGTTTCGTTCGTAGGTTCAGCTCACCACAGCTCACCTAGGGATAAATGCGCTGTGTATGCATGATTTGGCAAAAAATCACACTGAAAACCATTTCCAATCGAAAATAAAAACATTAAACGCTCCTCTATCTTGTTTGGCTACCAGTACTCAATAGTAGTGAAACAAGATGAAACCAATACAGTAAAATGTTTGGAAAAATGCTTGGAAATGGTTTTCATTGCAGAGTTCTATGTAACTAACTGCCACCCTGTGGCGCACAAAGTGTTTTCTCTCCTTCTTTTTCATCGCATTTTTCGAACTATAAAGTTGGCATGAACACAATGAAATGTGAATCAGCTGCAATGCTCTCATTATCACGAAAATTTTTTCCATGTGCTCTGAGCAGCTTATACCGTTACTTTCAGTCCACACCCTGTAAATGACATATCGTCACGATTCTGCTTTTAGGGCTGAAAGCGTTTTTTTGACACAATATAAGAATGATGCATGGCACCCCAGAGGGGCATAAGGTCGCCTCAATATAACAGGTTCTTGGAAAACACACAATCTTGCAATCGACTCGTTTTGCAGCGCTGCCCAAACTTGTGCTCAATTCCAGGATAAATTCGTGGAGTACGTACGGTACCTATCGAGTTTGGTCTTGACACGTATATACGACCGCACATAACTGCACTGGTTGTGGGGCAAGAACCAGGCTCGAATCAGATTTTATTTCAAGTTTATGCATGCTTCAAATATCGATTCCATTGTCCGGACCATTTCATTTCCACTAGACAGCCGTACAATTCCGATACAGTGCACCAGAACCGGTGTCGTTTCCTCCCATTGTCTCAAAGTTATAAAGTCAACTGTATCCGTTCCAGTATGAGCGATGCCCTCAGTCGGAGTCGAACATTTTTGTTCGGAAAAAAATGAACTCTCGCGAGCATATCGCATGTACACCCTGGCACTTGTTGTTTTCGATCCCACTTTTCGGAGCAAAGTTGATTCTCTCTTTGTTGAGAACACAGATATATGTAGACGGAAAAAGTTTTGAAGTCACCTACGGTGTGGCAACAAATGCAATATGTTTTCATTTTGCAAGCAACATTTGCAAAAAAAAATAAAGAGAATGAACTGCTACTGTGCAAGCATTGTCTTTCCAGTGCGATTAGCAGTTGTCGCCCATACGCTGCAACAATTGTATTCCAAGTGCAATTGTCGCTAACACAGCAACACTTTTTTTCATTTGTTCCATTTTTTGTTCCATTTCCAAAGGCGGATCAAGCAAAAAAATAGAAAATTGCGCTATAAAGCGTACAGTACAATATGTGCGGTTTCCATTCCAGACACTATCTGTCTTTAGAGGATAACATATCGCTCCAGCGTGTCTAAGAAAGCGTGATTCTTCAAAAAGTGATATTGTCGCGCGCTCATTTTCGCAGTGGAGATAAAAAGTAAGACTCGCATGAAAATTCTCACCGGAATTGCCATTTTTTGTCGATGAGAGCCTTCTTCGGGTGGTTGCCCCTTTATATAGACTCAACCCATTACTTTTATTTGTGTGTTGTTTCATGTTTCTTTGGTTTTCGTGAAAGTTTAGTTTTACAGAACATCGAACGGTACGATTGTTCTTTTTGAAGTGCCTACTTTTTGTGCAATTTTAGCGTTTTTTACGTTACTATTCTTGACTATTCTGTAGTTGTGATAACCTAAACTTATGGCATTACTATACCCTTTTTAAAGTCTTGCATACCGGTATATACAAAGCACCATACACCCCCGTTTGTTCAGTTTTTCTTTGCTACTTTTTTCAGTTCTCTCCGCTCATTTGGTCCCGTCAAACACGTTGACGCAGCATTTGTAATAATTTGCTCAAAAAGTGTACACTTTTCCATCATCAGAATCTTTTCGCGCGGCATCGTTTCAGTCTTGTTTGAACTTCCGGTCTACATTCTATGTGTGTCTTAGTATCTCTGGAGTAAAGTTTTGTTTAGCGTCATTTTCGCCTCTTTGCCCTTTTTGGCGAGCCGCTCAATCATTATCTCTATGTGGTGTTTTCTGAAAATTCACGTGCGTTTGTTTTCGGATGATTTGTGATGTGTCTGTTAGCAATTTTAGCTTTGTTCGAAAATACGGTATATGCTCTGTTTATTTCTGTTTGTTTGTTTCAAAAATGTGAAAATAAAGCGAAACATTTGGGATCTCAAAGCGTTGGTTTTCAATATTATCAATAAACCTTGAATTCCATTCCCTTTATGGCGTGTACAGTTTTCCAAATAGAAGACACGACGTTTTCGTGCTGAATGAAATCTCTCTCAACTCGAAACGATTTAGCGTCAATTTGTGTATACATTCTGTCTCGCACTGCAAAACATATTGACGCACACACGAAAATCGTTTTCCTGAATGTTTATTTCGCTGTGTATGTACAGGGTGTCCCAAAAAAAACATAACAAAAGTAAACGGCTCGTTCGGCCGACTGGTTGCACGTGAAGCCGTGAAATTTGAAACACTTTTAGAAATAAGGAACACATTTTATGTGTTTAAATTTTATCCCGAAATTCCACTTTTTCAATAATATTTCAGCAGAAATACGTAAAAACTCAAAAATCACCTAAATTCAGTTTTTTGACTCAAGATAAACATCATTGTCGTCATCGAGAATCTCATCTGGCAGTGGCACAAGTTCATCGTCAGCTTCAACTTCACTGATGTCATCATGTGGTCGTTAAGTTTCATTTTTCTCGGCTGCTCAATGTGTTTTCCATTGTTCTCAATGAACGTCGACTTCATTGAAACTGATGCTCACTTTCTGGTGCAGCGCCCGATCATCGATGATTTTTTTGCACACCGCTGCAGTGGTGGGCGCCGAAAATGTCCCACATTATCCGTCAGATGCCCCCAAACGCAGTAGTGAAAGGCTTCATGTCCGGACTCCTCTCGTGCCATTCAATTTTGCCCATGAGGCCGATCCAGCGGTCACCGAACGACGCCGACAGCCACTCGCGCACTTGTTTCAATTTTCTTCTTGACTTATGGGTTTGGGGCACCTGAAGGAAATTGTGTACTGTTCGGCACCCAACATTTTCGACAATTTGAGACTCGCTTTTTGAGTCGACCGACCCGGTCTCCACACCTCTAGGCACAGTTTTTAAAAAGTTTTCAGATTTTGACGAAATTGACACCAATCAAACCGTCTCGATGCGCTGAGTTCGAAAATTATATTTATTTTTTAATTTGACCCGGTTTTATGTTTCAAAAAACGAAAAAAACATTTTTTGGGGGACTTTTATAAAAATAGTTCTAACTCGCCTCTGCGTTAAGCTATTAACAAAATTCAAAACCAATCGATTTCGCATGTGCTTGCGCACATTTTTTATGTTAACAATATTATACAAAAATGCTGTTTTATGCTTTAAATTTAAGAAAAACTAAAAGAGTATGTGGTTTTTGCTCTGTTTAGGCACTTTTAAAACGGATGCGGAGTAGGGTTGCTAAGTGATTCTGAAAGCCCTTGAAAAATGCTACAAGTATGCAAAAAATAAAAAAAATCGATTGCGCATTAAGAAGTAACGAAGCATTACAATATCGATCGTGCGCATACATAAAGAGTATTTCCTGGTATGCCGACAAATTGTGGAGCAACGGAGACAAAAACCAAAAACGGGTATTAGGGCAACTTTTTGCGCTGAATCCGAAAAAGTGGGTACCGTTGCAAAATTTTGTTACAGTAACCCAATATTTGCGATTTTTGGCTTTTTTGGCTTTTTTTTGGGTTGTTTCTAATCCGTGTGGTGTTATACTTGAACTAATCAGGCCAAATTTGATATCAATCGGCTCCCCTTAATTATGCGAACAATTTCCATTTAGATACCGTAACTATATCGTGATTACGGTAACCCGCAGAGCACGATATTTGAAGTGTGCTGCTTTGGTGTGTGTGAATGGCTCACTGGACTGCCAACCGATCCGAGCTGCTGTGTGTGATGACCGGTGGACGACGTTGGGTTTTTTACTTTTACTTTACTTTTACTCAATTAAAACGACTTCACTTTTATTAAAACGACGACGAAAGACGATAGAAATAAAAAGAAACAAAATGGCACGAACGGCACATGCTGAACTCATAAAACACACCACTTTTATAATGTACGGGAACGAACCAAGGAAAAATAGCTTAACAAAGATTTAAGAAAACTGTTGAGCATCTAGGAAAAAAGTAGATGAGCATTGGAAGTCAAGCGCTCTGTCAGAAACAGCTCACCGTAAACCCGGCTTTGTGTGAGAGTGCAGACACGAAGGCTAAAGTAGGACATTACAGTACCCTACTCCCCCATACGGAGCGCCCTCGCGACGTCACTCTCCCTACGCAGCCGAGTGTCTGGTGCACTGTCTGACCTGGGCACCTGCTTCCACTCATTTCAAAACTCCTAAAAGCTCCAACTCAAACGAATAAACTGAAATTGAATCACTAGGAACTCGAACTCAGAAAACAAAGACCAACAACTATCAAGTTCGAAAACCAAAAAAAACTGAACTGCCAAACTGAAAAACCTAAAAGCTATCCTGACAAACAAAAACAAAACAAAACTAAACTGTCACGATGATTAGAAATTTTGATCACGCATTGAAGTCGAATTGCGTCGAAAACCCCAAAGAAAAACCGCCAAAACTAAAATAGAAGAAAAAGCATTAAAACAGTTCACCCTCTCCCCACACTGAAAACGGGGGTAAAACAAAACAAATAAAATCAAACAAAACTGTTACAAAACTGTTACAAATCAGCAGAAGACTGGCGCAACCTGCACTCTACGTCGCAGTTTACTGGACACGTCAAAATCAAAGAACCGTGGCTAACAATAAAACTTCTACTGCGCTTCACTGCGCCACAACCAAACTTCTCCTCGCAGCCTTCTTCAGCAACACCACCACAGCCAATCACGTTTTTGATCACGGAGGCCGTCCTCCGTTCGGTTTGAGTCTCGGAGACCGAAATAACTCCGCATCGGTTTGAGTCACGGAGACCGAAAAAAACTCCGACCAACCAATTTCCGCTGCGGCGTTTTGGCTTTCTCGAAAGCTGCCCTCGGCGAAACCCGGCCGTGCCATAGATCGACGCCGTCTCAGCTCGCATGCCGCCACAACTCCAGCCACCGCGTCTCCGTTCCATGCGACGTTCTGCCAGCCATTGGTGCGCCCGCCACTCCGCTGATCTGCCTCGGCGACACTCGACGACGCGTGAAGACGCGCAGCACGCCACCGCCTCTCGTCGATGCTGACCCTCCATGGCCTTTCTGCACTGACCCTCCATGGTCTCGGTGCACGCGACGTCGCCACCCAGCATTGTCTCGGCGGGACCTCCACTGAAGTGTGCTGCTTTGGTGTGTGTGAATGGCTCACTGGACTGCCAACCGATCCGAGCTGCTGTGTGTGATGACCGGTGGACGACGTTGGGTTTTTTACTTTTACTTTACTTTTACTCAATTAAAACGACTTCACTTTTATTAAAACGACGACGAAAGACGATAGAAATAAAAAGAAACAAAATGGCACGAACGGCACATGCTGAACTCATAAAACACACCACTTTTATAATGTACGAGAACGAACCAAGGAAAAATAGCTTAACAAAGATTTAAGAAAACTGTTGAGCATCTAGGAAAAAAGTAGATGAGCATTGGAAGTCAAGCGCTCTGTCAGAAACAGCTCACCGTAAACCCGGCTTTGTGTGAGAGTGCAGACACGAAGGCTAAAGTAGGATCAGCATATGTGGTTTTTTGAGCAGGTGTTAATTCTTTGTAAGCGTCTAAAGCATTTTCGCGTAGATATACTGGTAATGTGCGCAATTTCTTGGGTTCATCAAATTGCAAAGCATCGCACGCAATTTCGAATATGGAAATAAATTCATCAAAATCTTGCGATCTACCTGTGAAGAATTTCAAATCTGCGTTAGACATAAGACTTGAATCAGAGATCATGCAAGTCCTGTCTTGCATTGTGTCAACACTAGTAAACAAAGAATGTAAAACAGATTTAAGGGATTCACTATTTGTGTTGTAACAATCAATTAGTTTCCGTAAGTCACGTTGATAAGTGCGATATTCACGATGAGTGATGGGAGCTTCGGACTCTGATGAAGGTTCTACAGATTGCGAGGCGCGCATGAGAAAAAGAAAAACTTGATTGAACAAACAGTAGAAAGATAAAAGTTAATTGTTATTTATGTCTACTGAACTCGAAGTGTGCGGTTCTGTTGTGTTAGCGACCTGGGGTGATGGACGTGTCATTACAAAAAGGATGCCAGAATTGATTTGTTGGAATTTTTGAAACAGTTGATAATAGTAATTGATGAATTCTTCCGATTTGAGAATGTTTGGATCAGCGTAGTGTAAGCAGCGAGCTAAGGTATTTAGCTGTGAATGAACCGCGGCTAAAACATCTGAGACGTATTGGTAATCAATGTCAATTGCGTTAGCTGGGCGCGGCAGAATTAACGTTAAATGTGAGCGCGAGTTTTGTGACATTTAAGTGCAGTGATTAGGGAAGAGGAACAATTAGTGTTCAGACGACGGGGGCATTGTCAATTCAGCGTAACGGGCGAGATTGCGATCAAGCGTGTTTATTAAAGTTGAAATGGTTTGAAATAAATCGCTGATATGCTCGATTAGGTCAGCAACTTTATTTAAAAGCAGGTCCACAGTTGCGTCTGTTCTGTTTTCTTCTAGGGTTTCCTGATCTGACTCATCTTGAGCTAGCAGTCCTGGCATTAGCAAAAGGTATATCGCAGTTTTGAAAGGATGCGCAAACTGTACAAACAACAAAGAAAAACAATAAATCGGCAGCAAATAGGCAAATAGATCAACAATATATACAGCAAGTAAGTAAGTAAAATTTAAACAAACAATAAAATCAAAACAGTATCCATCTGAATCGAACAGGGTCGGGCTACCAAGTGTTATTGGGTCGGTGAGGTGGATCGTGGGGCCACCTCGAGAAGACAAATAATGAAGCCACCGCCCCCCCCCCTCCCCCTAACCTCGCCATATAGTATAGTTGAGTTAATTTAAAGATAACCGTTTTAACTTATTGCATTGCTTGCTCAACTGATTTGTGTCATTCTTCCACGATATACCGCTGACACTATAGACCGCTAATAGTGTTTTCTACTATCGCTTTAACTTTATAGCTGTTACTATTATTCGCATGCACTATCGCTCTGACTCTATAGCCTTCGCTATTATTTGTGTTCACTATCGTCTTAACTATATAGCCTCTACTCTTATGCGCGCTCTAAACACCATCACTTGAATGTAAAAATAGTGCTCACAACTATTGCATGCAACTAGTGTTTGATCACTGAACCATTGTCTCCCTTTTCAATAAAAATAACACACCACCTACGTCAACAACTGAACGCCTATATAAAGCGATGAATCTTTGACTCTTGGGGGCACGCATTCGGCATTCGGCATCCGTGAGGCATTCATGGTAGTTTCGGTAGCAATCTTGGTTTAGTTGTTTGAAAGCCAGTCGTGTGGCCCACCATGTGACAATCAGTTAAAAGGTATTCAGAAGGGTTCGGCTGTCAGTTTATAATTGAGTCTTTTCTGGTCTTCATCAGTCTTTGACGGTCTTAGTGGTGTGTAGAAGCCCTACACCCAGAACAGGTACCGATCCACCTCAACCTCGAACCTCCCAAATAACACTTTATGGTAGCACCGACCCTGTTCGATTCGACGATGTAAGTGAATACTGTTTTGATTTTAATTGTTTGTTTAAATTTTACTTACTTACTTGCTGTATATATTGTTGATCTATTTGCTATTTGCTGCCCATTTATTGTTTTTCTTTGTTGTTTGTACAGTTTGCGCATCCTTTCAAAACTGCGATATACCTTTTGCTAATGCCAGGACTGCTAGCTCAAGATGAGTCAGATCAGGAAACCCTAGAAGAAAACAGAACAGACGCAACTGTGGACTTGCTTTTAAATAAAGTTGCTGACCTAGTCGAGCATATCAGCGATTTATTTCAAACCATTTCAACTTTAATAAACACGCTTGATCGCAATCTCGCCCGATACGCTGAATTGACAATGCCCCCGTCGTCTGAACACTAATTGTTCCTCTTCCCTAATCACTGCACTTAAATGGCACAAAACTCGCGCTCACATCTAACGTTAATTCTGCCGCGCCCAGCGAACGCAATTGACATTGATTACCAATACGTCTCAGATGTTTTAGCCGCGGTTCATTCACAGCTAAATACGTTAGCTCGCTGCTTACACTACGCTGATCCAAACATTCTTAAATCGGAAGAATTCATTAATTACTATCATCAACTGTTTCAAAAATTCCAACAAATCAATTCGGGCATTCTTTTTGTAATGACACGTCCATCACCTCAGGTTGCTACCACCACAGAACCGCACACTTCCAGTTCAGTAGACATAAATAACAATTAGCTTTTATCTTTTTACTGTTTGTTCAACCAAGTTTTTCTTTTTCTCATGCGCGCCTCGCAATCTGTAGAACCTTCATCAGAGTCCGAAGCTCCCATCACTCATCGTGAATATCGCACTTATCAACGTGACTTACGAAAATTAATTGATTGTTACAACACAAATAGTGAATCCCTTAAATCTGTGTTACATTCTTTGTTTACTAGTGTTGACACAATGCAAGACAGGACTTGCATGATCTCTGATTCAAGTCTTATGTCTAACGCAGATTTGAAATTCTTCACAGGTAGATCGCAAGATTTTGACGAATTTATTTCCATATTCGAAATTGCGTGCGATGCTTTGCAATTTGATGAAGCCAAGAAATTGCGCACATTACCAGTATATCTACGCGAAAATGCTTTAGACGCTTATAAAGAATTAACGCCAGCCCAAAAAGCCACATACGCTGATCTCATTACAAATCTGCGCGAAAAATTTTATCCAGCACTACATAATCGTTTTAGTCAAACGATATTAGCTAATCGAACACACAGGGAAAACGAGTCCGTAACCGATTTCAGTCAAGATTTAAAAAAGCTTGTGCAAGCTGCTTATCCCAAACTTGAGAAAGAAAATTTGGATGAACTTCTCTTGTCTCACTTCCTGCAAAAAC
>JASANC010001646.1:0-15272 GCA_030248135.1 Theristus sp. LFF4_11 | reverse complement strand
TGCCAAACTTCGCTATGCGTGTCGATATATTGATGATTTGCTTGTTTTGAACTGTGTGAATTTCATGGACATAGCAAAGGATATCTATCCCCCTTCCATTCCGCTTAACTTGTCTAATTCTGTTCAATCCGAGGCCAATTTTCTTGACCTCAAAATCAACGTTGAAAGGGGGTTGAGGGTAGGCATCCACGACAAAACTCGGGATTTTTGCTTTAAAGTTCTCAAGTATGTTCATGCCGATAGTATGACACATTCTTCTGTTGGCTACAACATTTTTTCTGCTCAATCCATTCGCTTTGCTCGTGTCTGTTCTGATAAAAAAGATTTTGCTTTTAATATCAAACTATTAAGTTCCACACTTATTGATCAAGGTTTTGCAAAAGAGAGGTTACTCTGCCGTTTCTTTCGGTTTGCTTCTTCAAATCACAATGTTCTCCTCAAATTTGGTCTTGACCAACCTACAAAATTGGTTGCCTTTGCTCTTTCCATTTTCTGATTCGTTTTCTTCAGCTCATCAATGTTCGGCTAGCATCACACTGATGATGGGCCACTAGTCGAACGAATCGAACACGTCTGTGACTCAGGCCCGAAACGTGTTCGGTTCCACCTACTTCGTCTCTGTCGATACAATCTTTTTTCTTTTTGCAGGTGTGACGTTTTACATTGGCATTTCCTGGTGACGTTCTCCATTTGCTTCGATTTTTCACTCGTTTTCCCGACGACATCAATGGGACGTTCCAACAAACACGCTCATTCTGCTGACAAACGACGCGTTGTCACAGCCAAACGACAAAGAGTCGAAGTCGAAGAAGACAACGACAGTGTCATCTCGGAAGACGAACAGGTGTGTAGATTTGTAGTCTGCAGCTGTTACTCTTTCTTGTTTTTTGACATTTGTCCGTTTTCTTATAAGGACAACTACATCCAGCTGTTGCATGGTGGTTCTCTTTCATCTGGGGGGGGGCCGCCCCCCCCCCAAAAAATTTTCGAATCTATCTCTATCAGACAGGTTTTTTCGGCTCAGCTATTATCTATCTAAAAAAAATTTTCAGCCAGCTATCTATCTGAAAATTTTTGTCTTCGAAGACATAAAATGAGTCAATTTTTGACCAAAATTGACCATTTTTGGTCGTAATTGTTGAAAATTTCGCTAATTTTAGGTAAAACACGCGTTTATACTTGATTTTTAGTGTATTTTTGGCATTATTTTGCTATTTTTATAGCTTTTCAGCGTTTTAGCTATCTATCTATCAAATTTCAAATTTTTGACCGCCCCCCCCCCCAAAGTCACATCCCCCCCCGCGGCTAGGGTTGTTAAAAAAAACAAAAATCGTCATTTTTGTTTTTTTTTTAAATTTTTTTTTTTAAATTTCAAAAATCAAAGTTGTGCTAAATCAATCAGGGAGTCCGAAGAACCACATATGATATGCAAGCGCCTCCCGAATGACTCCCGTATGGCGGAACTTTGCAGATTTTGTTTTGGTGACCTCAATTACCCCTTTTCCAAACCGTCACCATGCCTCTTCTTGTGTTTTGACCTCCAAAACGTCACTAATTGTCCCCAGCTAAGCTAATGCTAAAGTGAAGACAAACATACCGCCTTGAAATTCGATCAATTCTTCTGATGGTGTCGCGACGACACGACACGAAGCAGCAACCAGACAACGTAGCGCTTGCAAACGGAGCAGCGAGCACAATCGGACGCTCTGCGAGGCGAATCGTCACCTTATCTGCATCGGAAATGGTAGGCTAAGCTTTGGGACGCTCAAAAACTTCATCGCAGATGTTGTCGAAGCCTAAAATCAGTCGGTAAAACGGCCCAAAATCGACTGCTAAAGGTTTTACGAGGTTTAATCAAAGAAAATTTTTGTTGAACTTTCGAAAAATTGTGCCAAAATTGAGGTTTTCAGAGCATATTAGAGGAAAATTTTTCGAAATTTTTTTTTTTTAAATCGGCATTTTTGTTTTTTTTTTAATCACTTTTTTTTTTTTTTTAAATTTTCATTTTTGTTTAACAACCCTACCCGCGGCCCCCCCCCCAAAATTTTCCAGCTATCTATCTATCTGGAAAATTTGCTCCAGCTATCTATATCGGCCCCCCCCAACCCCTCGGCTCTGGAACAACTATGAAACCAAGTCTGAAATTTTCACCCTCCTCCCATATGAGCAGTACCGAAGGCGAAAGCAAATTTTAGAGGGGGGGGGGTGTCGTCACGTGGGGGGGGGTGCCGAAAATTTTTCAGTGGGGGGGTGTCAGTCATGGTACAGTGACACCCCCCCCCAGGCGTGGGCCATGGGGGGGGTGCACTATTGTGGAAAATTTTCTGGGGGGGTGCACACCCCCCACCCCACCCATGAGATTTTTTCGCTTAAATTTTGAAGGAAAAACGCTCAATTTTGCTGCAAAATCTTTGAAATTACAATGAAGAATGTCAAGTTATCATATATTTAGCTTATATTATGGACTTTAAAGACAAAAAATCATGATTTTTGAGCAAAAATTCATGATTTTTGGGTGGTCCGAGAAAATTTTTGGGGGGTGTCACTGTTACTTAGGTCCATCTAGGGGGGGGGTGGGGGGGGTGTCTAGCAAATTTCGAGGGGGGGGGTGTGGATGGTGTCAGGTTTTGGGGGGTGGGTGTCGCGTGACCCCCCCCCCCCCCCACGCGGCGGTCTCGGGTGCTCTGGGGGGTGTACCCCCCCCCCACCCCCCCTCGTCTTCGGTACTGCATATGAGTGGGGGTCATATGGTAAGTCGGTGGCTCCTCAGATAGTGATATTCGGACTCCCTGAAAAATTCTGAACAACTTTCATTTAAAAAAAAATTAAAAAAAATTTTTTTTTTTAAAGAAAAAAAATAGAAATTTTTTTTTTTCTTGACATCTCTAAGTCTAACGCACTACCACCTGTGGTCAGTTCTATAAAAAGTGAATAGTGCTTGAAAAGTGAATAGTTCTACTCCAGGGTGTCCCAAAATTTAGACCTTGACAAATTCCGGTTGAATACTTGAACCACAAGTTCATCTTTGACCGAAGTTTCCCATTGATTGGATTGATATTTCTAATTTCCACGCAAAACTGTTTGTCTTTGAAGCTGATGTCTCGATTATTTTTCCAGAATTTCTCAAAGACTAACTTTTGGTACACCCTGTGGCCAGTTCTATAAAAATTGAACAGTTGAATAGTTGAACATTTTTATTCACTTTTTTCACTATTCAGCGAGAAAACGGGTTCTATAAAAGTGAATAGTGAACAGTGAAAAGTGAACAGTGAAACGTGAATAGTGTTTTGAACAGTGAATTTCACTGTTCATTTTTGCTCAGCTCTATAAAAGACTCTTCAACTGTTCAACTATTCACAAAAATCTTACAAGTCAAAAGAGACTTGTAAAAAGTTTGAAAAGTCATTTTTCCAGCAGATTTCAACTGAAAAAAGGTAAAGTATTGTTTATTTATGTTTTTCTAAGAAAAAATAAAAGCAGACGGCGTGAAATTTTGTGTCTCTGCATGGGTTTTAGTCTCGCTGTCATTCATCTGTTCTCCACATGATTTGTGGAGTGCAACGGGCAAAGAATAATAACCCTGAAGAAAATTTACCTTGTGCTGCCTGTGCGGTGAAGTCGCCTACAATACAATATTTTTTAATGTATTTAAACAACTAAAAAATGCGAAGTTTATGATTTTGTTATTTTTACCCGTTTACCCTAACCGAAGGCAAGCCTTTTTGTAAGTGAAGTAAGATTAAATAAAAAACATAAAAATTAACGTTTTTATCAATTACCCGTTTTAAAAAGCTAATGCTTCTTTTACCCACTTACTTAAGCCAAGCCTTTTTTGCAAAGTGAAAATGCGAAGTTTATGATTTTGCAATTTTTACCCGTTCACCCTAACCTAAGTCAAACCTTTTTTGTAAGTCAAGTAAGTGTAATGTAGTGCCTCAGTTCTTTTCGTTTAAGCTAAAACTTCCAATCCAACGAACTTCAACGTAGAAAGTTTATTAACACTGATCGCAACGTTGCAACACAATGACAAGAATGAAAAGTAAATTCTCTCTGATCACAAAATGCGCTCGCCTTATATAGTGCCCGCTGAGGTCCTGACGAATTCTAACGACTTTATGTTATGTCTACAGTTGTTTACAGTTCAATTCACTTTTGGAGTTTTCTCTCCTATGCTTAACACTGGATGTCATACATTCCATTTCCTAAAATAACTTTTCATTTGCGTCATCATTTCTTTGTGACGTCAATCACAGCTTTCGCAATTCATTCGTCATAATTTCTTAATCTCACGTCAGTATTTCATAAGCTTCTCTAAGCTTCTAGTTCTTTCGAGTTTTGTGGGTCTGTCACATCCCCCTTTTCCGGAGATTGATTGTCCCAAATCAATCGGCTTAACAACGTGTTAGGAACCGTAGCTTAACAGCTTGGGCCACTACAGACGAGGATATATCAACAGCACAATGACATGCAAGCAAAACAAAAGTAATGTAAACCAAAATGCATATAAGACCAAAGAATTACACCGCATATTAAGTTTGTTACTGTGACATAAAAGAACGTCTCAAGTTATATTTCAATGTTAAAATTCATTAATCACGTCTTCTCAAATTATACTGATGTGTTGGTGTTTTTGTTGTTCGCTGTTGTTTGTCCGTCTTTTCCCTTGTCGTCGTTGTTGGCGTGTTCTCGTTGCTCGTCGTTACGACCATTTTGTTGCCATTATAACGGTCTAAGCACGGTTTTACTTGTTCATAATGTACAATCTTTGGCTCAGATTTGCCAATGTCGAGCCAAAGGTTCGGCATATCAACCTTTATGATGGTGTATGGACCTTCAAATTTTGGTAGCAATTTTCGTGTTTTATGTAGAGGTTGGGCGAAAATTTTTAAATAGCACATATCACCTGGCTGGAATATAGGTCCATGCACCTTTTTGTCATTTAAATACTTCATCTTTTGTTGCTGCGTGTGCCAATTACCTTGCGCAAATCTCCAGGCTTCTGTCAACCTGCGTGGCAACTCAATACTGTAACTTTCAACGTCTACCAAATATGGATTATATTTGTACTGAAATGCCGTGTCTATGAACATTCGAGGTTCATACCCAAATAACAAACGCATTGGCGAAAATCCTGTGGTTTCATGAACACTCGTATTGTAAGCAAACGTAACGTATGGGAGAGCTTCCGGCCAGTCTGTTTGTTGACTTGAAACATAAAAAGACAATGCTCTCACCACTGTACCGTTTGTTCTTTCGGTCAATCCATTCGTAGACGGTCTGAAACTCACCGTTTTTAGATGTTCAATTTGCCCAAGTCGGCAAACTTCTTTCATTAATTCTGAACAAAAATTAGTACCTCGGTCTGATAATAATTGTGATGGTAATCCAAATATGCAAAATATTTTCTCTACCAACGCTTTGGCCGTTTCCTCTGCCGTTAAGCTCTGCAAAGGAACCGTTATGCAGTATTTTGTCAAAGCGTCAACTGCAACTAAAATGTGTCGATAACCTTCTGAACTCAATGTTATTGGACCTACCAAATCAATTCCGAGTCTGTCAAATGGCATGCCCACAATTGGTAATGGCTGCAACGGTGCTTTTAAATTTTTATTCAACCCTTTTCTCTTATTACATTCTATACAACGTCGACAAAATTTAGTTATCTGCGCATACATTCCGCTCCAAAAGTATTTTTGTCTAATTTTTAAAAAGCATTTATGACCGGAAAAATGCGCGCCAGTCATGTCAGTGTGGTATGCGCTAACAATGTATTCACGTTTCGATTTCGGTGGAACCAAAAGTGCTACATTTTCACGTTTATCATCGATGTAATATAATAGTCCATCTATTATTTCATACCTGTTCTTTTCTAATACCATAATTCGGTCTAATCTGTCATCACCTGTTAGTTCACCTGTTTCTATAAAACGAATTATGCGAGACAATTCTTCGTCTTCTCTTTGTTCTCGTGCTGTTTCATTATTTAACTCTTGTTCTAATTCGTCCGCAAAATTGTCGACTCCATTTGCATTGTGTACATCAATTCCTACGTCTGGGAATGTATCAACCGGCGCTTTATCAACCGGATATCGTGACAAACAGTCAGCTACCACATTATGCTTTCCTGGTTTATAAACTATTTCTAAATCGAATGTTTGCAGTGTTGCTGCCCATTTTTGCATGCGTGGAGTAGACAATTTACCTCTCATTAGCGTCGCTAATGGTTGATGATCACTTTCACAAATAATCTTCTGTCCATAAATATAATGTCTAAATCGATTAACGCTGAATACGACTGCAGCACTTTCTAACTCAATCGGGGGGTATCTAAGTTCTGCCGGTGAAAGTGTCCGGCTAGCATAAGCAATCACCTTCAATCGTTTCTCGTCTGTTTCTTGAGCTAACACACCAGACAAACCTTTGTAGCTTGCGTCTGTCAACAAATAAAAAGGACGATCATACCTGGGAGAAATCAGTACTTGTTCGCTTGTTAACGCTTTTTTCAATTTACAAAAGGCATCTTCTGCTTCCTGAGTCCATTCAAATTTTGTTTCATTTTTCAATAACTTATACAACGGGTTAGCGATTATTGCGAAACCCTTTATAAACACTCTGTAGTAATTAGCTAAGCCTAGAAAACTACGTAATTGTTTCACCGACGTTATTTTTGGAAAATCTCTGATCGCTCTAATTTTTGAATCTGATGGCGAAATGCCATCTTTTGACAAAATGTACCCCAAAAACTCTATCTTATTCTTCAAAAACTCGCATTTTCTTAGTTTTAATTTTAAGTTTGCCTGTCGCAATCGATATAATACTTCTTCTAAAGTTTCTAGATGGTCGTCAATTGACGATCCTAAAATAAGCAAATCATCAATATATACCCACAATTGTTTGCCAACTAGGTTTCCCATAATTGCTGAAATGACTCTTTGAAAAACTGGTCCACTACTGCTTACCCCTTGCGGCATAACCGTCCATGCATATGTACCATTATGCGTTGTGATTGCCAACTTCTCCATTGAGTTGGGATGAAGCGGGATCTGCCAATAGCCTGCTGCTAAGTCCATCGATGAAAACCATGCTGCTGATCCACAGTTTCTCAGTACGTCATCTACATGTGGTAATGGCCATCTATCCTTCTTTATGACCTGATTACATAATCTATAATCACACACGACCCTGTATGACAATTCTCCGCTTGTCTTGCGCTTTTCAATTAAGCAAATGGGGCTCCCCCATTGGCTAGCGCACTTTTTCAGAAGTCCGTGTTTTTCGAGCTTTCCAATGTATTCTTCTATTAACTCTTGCTTTTTTCTCGGTTCTCTATAAGCCTTTTTAAAAACGGGTTTTTCTGATCCTGTATCAACTTCAAATTTTATCAAATCGCACTGTCCTAAATCCAAATCATGTAAAGAAAATACATCTGCATAACTCGACAATAAATCAATTAATCTGTTTTGGTCCAACGATTCGGCGTCACATTTCGTTAAATCCAACTGCTCTCGGAGTTTCGACCAACGGCTCTGCAAAGTTTCATTATTCTTTAACCTTGGAGGTATCTTTTCGTCCATGTGAACTGCAGCTATAATATTTTCAGTGTCCACAATGGAACCCATAGTCATTCCTTCATAAACTCTTATTGGCGCTACAGAGCTATTCATTACTTTTATTGGTATTCCTTGTTCTTCATTCACCGTAACTAAAGCTTTTGCACATACCAAACCTGTTTTCTCCTCAAACTCGTGGCTAGGTTCAAACAATGCGACTATCAACTCACAATTATCCTTCGGCTTTGCCCGGATGATTTGCTCAGTTCGCGGAGCAACCCAGTGATTCTCTAACGCTTGAATACGTGCCCTCGTTTGTGGCACGTCTCGTGGCAAGCCAACCTTGACGGCCACACCTCCTGAGTATAGAAATCCCTTGCCGTCTGCATTTATTTTGAACTCAACTGGTGAGAGTCGATGAAACAAGTCAAAACCTAGGACTAAATCATACTGTGTTCCATTAATCACAACGAACAAGTGATTTTTAAAATTTAAATCGCCAATCTGTAGGTCTAAACGAGCTACGCCCTTTACTTCCATTCCATGACCTGTCATGCTGTTCAACCTCACCGTACATGGTTTAGGTTTTACACCAATCTCTTCTGTCAGTTTATTGCTGACTAAGCTGACCGTACATCCACTATCTAGTAGTCCGATTACATTCCTTCCGTTTATATTTGCTGGCACAAGGCATTGTGGTGCCCTTACTTTGCCTACATTATTAACCTCATAAACGTAATTAAACCAATGACGAGGCCAATTTAAATGTGACTCACCGGCTTCGTCGTTCATTTGGTCTTTGATCTTTTTGGCATTCGCGTCGCCAATTTCGGTCTCCGACTCCATTCGTCCTGGAATAGATTCTATTTTGCATGTGATATTCCCATCACGCTTTGAGAATCTGACGCGTTTTTGGACTTCTTGCCTTTTGGTTCTCTTAATTTTCTGTATCCTTTGAAAAGTTCTTTGCGGACATCGCATCTTAATCAACATATAAATTGCCAAAAGAACCAAAATGACTATAAAAAGTATGACAATCACGTTCACTATATATTGCACTGGTCCTTTTAAAATATTAGTTATTCCATTTCCAACACCTTTCGCTGCTTCCGTAAGTGAATCCCCCACTAACTTTGATGATGCAGCAACGCCTTCACCAGCGCTCCTAATTAATTCTCCCACTATGTTTGGGTCAAATGACATTTGCGCTGTATACTGACTTAAAAAATCTAACTCTTTGCGCATACGAGCTGTTTCCATAAAATAATTGTTCAACATAAAGAAAGCGTTACTGAATTCCATTTTATGATGCAACAAATCAGGCGCATCGAAAACAAACGGTTTATATTCACCCTTTACTATAAACTCTATTGGTAACGTCTCAACATGTTGTTCCCCGTTTGCTACGTTCCATTCTCCATTGGCTTGCTTATGATACCAATGGCGTTCGTGACAATTTACCATTGGGCTTGATGTCATCAATTCTCGACTGCCCGGTTTGACAAAATACACCTTATTTTTGACAACAACAGGTAAATATTCAGCACAATTACCAGTCGGTAACTCATGACTATACAATACATGTTGTGCCTGAACTTTTTGACATTGTCCTACTAAAATTGCATCACCGTCCCACATGGCGACTATGTCAGTAGCGTTCAATAAAATACGCATGCCGTAAGTAGCATCTGCCTTCAACCATTGCCACGTAATTCTAAGATTCCAATTTGCCAATCTACAAATTTGTTGCCACGTCGTAGAGAATGATAGATGTAGCGTCTCACTAAATATGTCGTACAAAAATTGATATTTAGTATTTTCCACAGCTGGCGTTTCAGTAGCGACCTCTGTAAATTCACTACTTTCTGCCTCAAAATGTGTTAAATTGCTTTTCTTACCGCTGTGGTCCCGTTCTGCCGCGCGTGACTCATCGGATGCTTGGCTGACTTCCGATAGGCGTGTCGCCAGTTTTGTTTCACCGACTTTCTTCGCCGCCTGAATGTAATAGCCAGTAGTTGTTCTGTACACTTTATTGTTGCAAAGGTCCATAGTCTCATTATCACTTATAATTAATGCCATCTGTAGTTCTTCAATCAAAACATGATTACCCGACAAGGTTGCCAAATATGGGCCCTTTTTCAAAAATCCGCATTTCGGCGTTTCAAGCTTCCTGAACTCGTTTCTGTCCACTAATATCGTGCCATCTTCAACTCTACAACTTCCCGTTTTAGAAAAGTTGCAATGAGAAACATCTGCTAGATTGCTCAAAAATCGCTTTGCATCTACCGTTATTATATTTCCTTCTTCGGCTATTAAATTCGTCACCATACTATCACAAACGGTTGAGCAACAATATTGAAAATTTAAAACCATGTGGTTTTTACTTGCCCACATGTTTCTACTCAATTGTTCTACGTTATATTCTTCAACCTCAAATTTACATTTTTGTGCCTTCGCCGCTTTACATGATTCAATCGATTTAACGACCTTACGACATGTCGTTTCATTTGTTTGATAAAAATCTGTACGCTCACTTATTTTTGATTTCCCGAACACGATTGATTCATGCGTACATGCACGTGTAACCTGCTTGGTGCATTTATATGCCGGTATGCCGAATGGCCTTGGTCTGCTTAACCATAAATATAACTCAATCGAAGTTACATCAGTAAAGCGTTTCGGTGGTACACAAGTTACCTCTTTGGGAACTTTGGGACTAAAATTTTGTAGAGCTTATAACTTAATTCACCAACAACCAACTGAACCAGTTTCTTGCTTGAACTGTCTCGAATCTTAGCGCTCTCTTGGTATTTGTTTGGGTTAGTTGGCCCTCTGTAAAATGCTCTTCAGTCCGGTTCGTATTCAACCTTTCTATCAATGCAACACATTTGCTCATATTTTTCGCCAGTATTTTGCTTTTCCTATCTTGATCTTTTCTTGAGCTGCCCTTTTCTTCAGTCACAGCTCACTAATTGTAACTTGATTTCTGTGATGCTAGCAATTTCTTTTTAATCTCTGTTTCACTGTGGCACAAATTTAAAATTGTTGCTCTCGGTTTCCTGCCAATATTGCTCTTTATCAGTGTACGGGTTGAGCAGATTCACCTCTGTGCGTGTGCAAATTCCTTCGATCTGGCATTTAACTGCACCTGGGATTTGTAATTTTACGCGTCTCACTGGCTTTCCGTGATCGTTGCACGCGTGCACTGTCATGGGCGACTTTTTCGACTTTGTGCCCTCTATACCAAATTTTTGAAACAGTTCTCCTTTCGTGATCAAGACCTTTTTCGATGTGCCACTGACTCTACCTAACCAAAACGGCTCGTCGTTCGAACGTAAATATTGGATCAATTTCAATTCTTTCTGCCGTTTTATTTCTTTAGCCACTCTGGCGTATGGTTCACGCTCTCTTTTTATTCCTATCGGCTTTGGCTGCTCTTTTTCAATACTTACCGCGGTTTTTTCACGCTGATGCTGAAGCTTCACACGGCGGAACGTATTACTACTCGATGCTCGCTGCGGGCGTTCAGGGCTTTGCAACATGCCAGTAAAATTTCTTGCACTGGTCTTTACACTGTGGCTCGCTGTTGGTATGCTGATTCTCGGCTGCACACGCTGTATATATTCACCGGACATTTCTCGCAGCAGAATTTTATCGATTTTATTCTCCTTGAGCGCTTGAAATGATTCTTGCCCTGTTTTCTTAATTTCTCAGTATGATCGCTCGATTTTTCTCAGTAGCTTCTGCTTAATAATAATCCAAATCGCAGCAATTATAAGTCACAGCTGTTATAACCTGAAAAGAGCTTCTTTTTCTCTTTTGTTCCGCCACTTGCCTAGCTAGGACTTTTGAACTCAACCGGTGGCCAGCCGGGAGTGAATTTTCTAAGTTTTAGAAAACGAAACGGGCGGAAACACCACTTGTAATGTAGTGCCTCAGTTCTTTTCGTTTAAGCTAAAACTTCCAATCCAACGAACTTCAACGTAGAAAGTTTATTAACACTGATCGCAACGTTGCAACACAATGACAAGAATGAAAAGTAAATTCTCTCTGATCACAAAATGCGCTCGCCTTATATAGTGCCCGCTGAGGTCCTGACGAATTCTAACGACTTTATGTTATGTCTACAGTTGTTTACAGTTCAATTCACTTTTGGAGTTTTCTCTCCTATGCTTAACACTGGATGTCATACATTCCATTTCCTAAAATAACTTTTCATTTCCGTCATCATTTCTTTGTGACGTCAATCACAGCTTTCGCAATTCATTCGTCATAATTTCTTAATCTCACGTCAGTATTTCATAAGCTTCTCTAAGCTTCCAGTTCCTTCGAGTTTTGTGGGTCTGTCACATAAGATTGAAAAATAAATAAAATTAACGTTTTTTCATTAAAAAATACCCGTTTTCCTAGGCCAAACAATCAGATTTGGACGGATATGCACGGAACTTGATAGTTTCGTGCTTTCTGTTACGGATTTACTTCATAAATTGATCCAGAATGGCTTTAAAAGGAGAACATTCATGCGTTATTTTTCCAGAATCAGAGACGAACATCGACAACTTCTTATGAAGTTCGGCGTCTACTCAGACGATCAATTCATCGCACTTCAGCAAATGATATTTTTATAAAAATATTTCAAATATAATAAAAAGTGCTGAAAAGCTGTGTTGGTTGTATTTATTGAGTTTACTCAAGGCCAACTAAAGTTGGTTTATCTCACATTGATGTGTCTGTTACTTGTGATTTTTTAAGATGCTCCTGTTCAACTTTGTGTGAAAAGCCAGGTTGATTCTTACACGTGAATGACGAGCACAAACCGATTCAAGATCCCGATTCTGCCACAAGATCGAGAACGAACCATCGACTCGACCCAACGATCGGTTGTTGACAAGAGGAAAAAGATGAGCCCGACGAATAGTGATCGTGGTGGCGCCAAGCGATTCAACAACAAAGTATGGAAAATAAGTTGTGATTAGATTTTAGTTTTATTCGTTTTTTGAATTTGTTGTGTTTCAAAGGCATAAGAAATTCATTACAAGACCAAAACAATAAGTTTAGAGCGTGCAGGGGGTGCACTGATGAGAATACCTGCACGTTGAGTGTCTGCACCTAATTTCGAAACACTCATGATTCACTATTGTTCTATTTTGGTTGTATTAAAAAGCTAATGCTTTTTTTCCCGGTTACCCTAACATAAGCCAAGCCTTTTTTGTAAAGTGAACATGAATAGAAGAAACAAAAAAAGTGACGTTTATAATTTCATTTTGCAGTTTTGCTTCTTTTTACCCGTTTACCCCAACATGACCCAAACATTTTGCAAAGTGAAAATGAATGGTAAATACCATTTCGACCCAATTAAAAAACTAACTTTTTTCAAAGACGGTTTTGTTACATCTTTCGCAGTCGCTCGTCAAGTTTTGAGCAGCAACAATTGCCAGTTGCCCATCGTGCGTTACGTTGAAATTATCGCTCATAACCATGGAGTATCAATTTGACAAATGAAACATGGAATATCAATTTCAATGAAATGTACTTGTTTTGAATCCAAAGTGCAACTTGCAATGCACTTCGATGTGCGTTTTGCAACCCGATTTTTAAAAACAAAAAAGTTCAAACTTTTTTCAAAGACGGTTTTGTTACATCTTTCCCAGTCGCTCATCAAGTTTTGATCAGCCACGCTTCTATTTGCCTATGCTGCACTGAACTGTCTCTGTTGACCAAAGAGTATCATGATGACTACAGCTATGAAGTGCGACGTTTTGAGAAAACAATCTCAACTGGCGTTTAAAAAAAATAGGTTAAGGAGATTGAGATGGAGTTTTCTTAAGTAGCAAAAATGGGCGCCAATTCAAATCGGCCAAAAATGACACGCGGTTACAGACAGACAGACACTTTGTAAATTTAATAATATAGATAGATAGAAGATGAACTCAGCTCGACGAGACGCTTCGAACGAACCTAACTTGTAAAAAAAAATTTAAATTTTTTTTTAATTTAAAAAAATTCGGATTTTTTTTCTAACCAGCACACCCCCTTCCCACCCATGATATTGTTTCGCTTAAATTTTGAAGGAAAAACGCTAAATTTTGCTGCAAAATCTTTGAAATTACAATGCAGAATATCAAGTTATCATATATTCAGCGTATATCATGGACTTCAGAGATAAAAAATCATGATTTTTGAGCAAAAGTTCATGATTTTTGGGTGGTCCGTGAAAATTTTTGAAGGTGTCACTGTAACAAGGGTTGGCAAAATACCGCTTTTTTTAAATCGTGGTAAAAACCTGTATTTTTACCGGTAAAATTACGGTAATTTTACCGGAAAAAAACGAAAGCCAAAAAGTTGTAAAAACCCACATATTTTTCGCAGCCGACTTTCAACTTGAACCAGGACTTGTGAAAACAACTTTCAGAATGCTTTGTTCAAAATATCGTGCACCAACAAAGAAAATAAATTATGTTTGGGCTTGAAAACCCAAAAGGTCAGCAATAAATCGAACATTATCTTTTGCTCAATAATTTATTGTCCACCAATTACATAGGAAAAAACCACAGCGTTTTCACCGGACAGTCTTTGGTCACAATAGACGAACACAATTTGCTGCAATAACGCAGTTAAACCGAATCAGTTCAGTCAGTTCAGATCAAAAAGAAAACAAATCAGTTATTGTGTAAGAAAGACAATGTTGAGCGACATTTGGAATTTTTGAAATTTTCAGCTCAGCTCGGCAGCTCCAGCCGATTCTTGCACATCGCTTAACAGTTCTTTCAAACATCAGTGTCAATTTCGTCATCATATTTTTCTTGGTCACAGATTTTCTCATTTTCTCATCAAAAATGATATAAAAACTCAGGGTCCGAAATTGAAAAAAACCGGAAAAATACGAAAAAACCGGAAAATACAGAAACGGTCTTTTTCCCGTTTTTTTCAAGGCACCAATTTTTGCCCTGGTAAAAAACGCGTATAAATACGTGTTTTTTACCCGTAAAAACCGGTATTTTTACCATGCCAACCCTAACTGTAACTTAGGTCCATGTAGGGGGGGGGGGTGGGTGGGGTGTCTGGCAAATTTCGAGGGGTGGGAGACGCTTCGAACAAACCTAACTTGTAAAAAAAAATTTAATTAAAAAAATCCGGATTTTTTTCCTAAAATTTGAATAAAAGATAAAAGACGTTCAGAAACCAAGTTATGTGCTAAATTTGACGGGCTTTTTTCAGTCTAATGGATTCTTTGTGCTATTCTGTTCATTCTTTCTCCTTTGCACCCATCATTGGGAATTACCGTAAAGTCTTGCATATAAGGTCTCCTTATATAAATTTGAAAATCAAAAATTTCTGAAAAAAGTGGAATTTCGTGTGACAACCTTATAAGTGGGAGGAGGTCTTATAAAGCGAACATTAGGAATTTCGGGCCTTATAAACGGGGTAGGATTTTGACCAAGTCAAAATTTTAAATTTTTTGGTTTCCCGCCGTGTGACACTCCGCCCACTTTTGGGTGGGGGTCTTATAAGTGGGAGGAACCTTATATGCAAGACTTTACGGTATGTTGGCATTTTTGAAGAAGACCACTCCTAGTCTGCGACTGATCCCACCTTGATGGACTGCCTTATTTATTCGGCCATACTGTACGTTTGCTTTGCTCGCTGGCCACTGTATAGCTCGACTCCTCGAACGCATAGACAAGGATTTTTGATTTTTATTGATTTAGCAAGATGGTCTTG
>JASANC010001645.1:0-15774 GCA_030248135.1 Theristus sp. LFF4_11 | reverse complement strand
GAAATAAGTAACACGATTTTCAGAATAGGTTTTTCGTGTCTAGAGCGTATGAAAAATCGTCCGATGAAAATTTTTTCGCGGCTCCAAGCACAACTTTGGGTGTTCGTTTCGTGTGCACAGAACCAAGTTTGTGGCTTATACTATGCTCGCTGCAGGGCAGCGAGAAAGTTTGAAAAACGCGCGCGAGGGGAAAACGGCTCATATTATGCGTGATGCGCTGTCCGCTCGCTGACGCTCGCTCGCGCATCCGCATGATTAACCAACTTTTAGCACACCCGGAGCACTGCCCGTTCACACAAGAGCCTCCATTGCAGCCAGCATCTGAAGTGCACTGCTGGTTGTCGTAGCATGCTGAAAAAGACAAAAAAGCAAAATACGCTGCGATTGTTCTGGTTTTGAATGAATGAATAACGGTTTTGCATTCATGTGCAAAAGTGCAATACTGCGATACTTTCTGAACATTCACAGACGCCATTTTTGCACGCATCTGCCTGACCGCCGCATTCAGCGTCCGTGAGACAAAGGACGCCAGTTTTGCAAGCTAAAATAGCAAAAAAGCCATAAACAATGCTAGTGAATTCTAATTATGTGTGGTGCGCACCAAATCCCAAGAGCTTGTTTGCAAAACAATCAAATTGTTATGCAAAAGATATTCGTTCTTCAAGACGCACGATAACAGACGCATTTGTTCCAGCGACACGAGCCCGGGATCGAGTTGCAGTCAGCATCGGAACTGCACACTCTGTCACGGACGCACACTGTGAAAAAAAGCCAAAAACGTTTCTTTTTCTGCGAGAACCTGCGACCGGACGAAACAATACCAAAGTATCATGTCACTGACAGGCTGACGCGTCAGTAGCTCGCGACGAATCGAGGATCGGCTCCCACCCGTAAATCTCCATGTTGCACGCATTGACTCCGAGCTGAATCTTGACGTAGCCGCGGTCGCCCCAGTCGAGTCCCCAGCTGCGCGCGAAAAAACATACCGTAAAGTCTTGCATATAAGGTTCCTCCCACTTATAAGACCCCCACCCAAAAGTGGGCGGAGTGTCACACGGCGGGAAACCAAAAAATTCAAAATTTTGACTTGGTCGAAATCTTACCCCGTTTATAAGACCCGGAATTCCTAATGTTCGCTTTATAAGACCTCCTCCCACTTATAAGGCTGTCACACGAAATTCCACTTTTTTCAGAAATTTTTGATTTTCAAATTTATATAAGGAGACCTTATATGCAAGACTTTACGGTAACTCTTCTCTTCTATAAATCCTTTTTTCTAAAAAAACACCTTTTCATCCAAACGAAAAGAATCAACAACCTGTTTTTCGCGATCCAGTATTCCTTGCCGGTCACCGGATCCCGGTCGTAGCCGCACACAACCATCGCGTGATTCAGTGCCGGGTCGCCGGAGCCCGGACACGCAGTTGTTGGCGTGTAAACGCCTGCAATGCGGTTGAAGCTGAAACGTGCGTCACTCAGTGGATGTTGAACATTACTGGAGAAGGAGAACTTTATTGGCTTGCAAACCCGCTCCAAACAGGCGAATTTCTCGCGACATGAACAGTCCGACGGCGACTGGGCCGCGGGTTACCTGGAGAACAAGTTTACCCTTTTTTAAGTTTTTAAGTTTGAAATTCTAAGCTTAATAAAAAAAGCTAGAGTTTTTCTGGTAAGAATCAAATTTGTCTTTATACCGCCGCTTTCATCGCTGCAACGTTGTCTTCAATGTAATGCGAATAATAGTTGCGCCATTCGTAGCCTACGAGAAAAAATAAAAAAAACTAAATTTCACTGGTGCGTTCGACGCAAAAATGGGTGAACCGACCAACCGTTTGGAGAGCGTTTGTATCTGTAGCTGGTGATTGTGATGAACGGATCAATGCGACCCTGGCTGCTCGTGCAACCACAGTTACCGTGGTACTAAAAGTTCCAATAAAAGTCCAAGCAGAAATCCAAAAAGATGGTTTTGTGTCAAAACACTTTTTTAGCAATATTGTTTTGAAATTTCAAACACAATTGACTTTACAAAACTGAAAAAGGTTGTTTCAACGATAGAAAACGGCATTTTACTGATGCAGTATACGGGTATTTCGCGTCCGTTGCAGCGCGTTGCGTCGCGTAGGCGTACCACATTTCTTCGGGCCAGCCGCCGTCACAGCCGCTGAAATGGAACATGGAACGTTTGCTTTCTGCCTCGTTTCATACTTTTCACAGAGCAGCGGGTCGAGGACAGAGCTCGGAATTGGGATGGGGTGGGCGTCTTTCGACAAGGAAACAGCATTAATTTGCCACTGTCGCACCAATAAAATCCCGTTTCTAAGAAGAAGAAACAAGAAAAATAATAATTTTAATCAAATAATTTTTTCCAAAAAATCAATGTTTTGGGGATGAGCAGAAAACTGAAATTGGGGCAAAATTGCATGTGCTGCCGAATTGCAAAACATTTATGTTGTCTGTATGTGTGAATGGCACACTGGGTGTTTGCTGTCATTTGAAAACAAAAAACAAACTGAAGATATTTATGCTAACTTATGGTCTAACGCACAATCAACGCCCTGCTGTTCCGACAAGCGATACAATTTGTCAACACCAAACGCCTTGTCTCGCATGTTCATTCGTCCCGTCAGCACATGACTCTGAAGATTTGAAGATTGCATAATTTTATTATGGGGCACGGAAAACCTGAACATTATTTCCGATTTTCAAATATTTGAAAAAGGTCTCAACATCTTCAAACCCCAGCAAACGCCCAACATGAGCCGCAGTTGGCTTGCTCTTCAACTGGTCCAGTGGCCGCGCAGTGATCGACTCTCTGTCAAATCCTAAACCGGTTTTGCTGTTTTTTTTTCAAAAAAAAACAGTGATTTGACAACCCGTTAACCTGGGCATAACTGTACGTTTGACGTTTCTTCCTGTGTCGCTGATTGGCGATATGTCGGTTTTCAAGCTCCTCTTGGAGATCTTCTTTGGTAACACGAAGTCCACCCATGCGTTTCATTTCGTTTTCGGTCTATGAATGAATGAGCCACTGAGAGATAGGTTTTAGACCAAATAGATGAAAAGTTAAAGAAAAGTGCTGGAAGTTTTGTGTTGTTTTCAATTTCAATCGCTCAACATTCCAAAGCAAAGAGCATCATGAAAATGACCGCGTTATTCTTACCATGATGCAGAAGACGTTGAGTCCAATCGAGAACGTCACATTGTCGTTGTTCTCAATGTCGATTGCCTGCTTGACGCAGCCCTCAAACAGTTTCCGCCGTTCACCAATAGACACGCTCGATGGTGACACACCTGGCGTTCAACAGTCGGAAATTGGAAACGTTTCATTAAAATCAACAGCCAGCCCCGTGCGGCAACAACCAGCACCGTGTTGCAACAACCAGCACCATGTTGCAACAACCAGCATCGTGTTGCAACAACCAGCACCATGTTGCAACAACCAGCACCATGTTACAGCAACTGGCACCGTGTTGCAACAACCAGCACCATGTTGCAACAACCAGCACCATGTTGCAACAACCAGCACCGTGTTGCAACAACCAGCACCATGTTACAGCAATCAGCACCATGTTGCAACAACCAGCACCGTGTTGCAACAACCAGCACCGTGCGGCAACAACCATCACCGTGTTGCAACAACCAGCACCATGTTGCAACAACCAGCACCATGTTGCAACAACCAGCACCATGTTGGTGCTACCAGCACCGTGTTGCCTGCCACCTCCACCGTCGCACGGATATGAACATATTTCAGCCCCTGGGCCAAAACAGAACTTTTCACCAAATATTTCTTCAAAAGCCGTGCACAGGCAAACTTTCGGCGTCCAGATTTCGATTGCCCAACTCTCGGAGTAGCTTCTGAAAATGCTCCTCTTTGTCGGCTGGACTCCATTTGGTTGGGTCGTCTGAAAGACACGATCGACCGATGCCGCCTCCTCCGTTCTCCCTGCGTTCCTTCGCTGCTTTCAGTCGGTTGTAACCAGCTTGCGCGAAGAGTTTGGGTTGAAAATCGTTTAGGGTGGTGAACGAGACAACAGCAGCTGTGATCTGTTGTTGGCAAAGTTTTAGTGAGAATGTCAAAAAATGTCTTTGGTGTCCTTTTCGGTGTCCCGTCTAATTTGGTGCTTTCAAAACAACTGTGGTACAAAAATAAGCTGTGCGGTGTACCGTGCTTACATTCCACTGCGCCGCACCTCTAATTTTTTTGCACATCACTGGGTATTTCTAAGCAGGACACCAAAATGGGCGCGTGTACCAAAAAAGGCAACTTTCTTTTTCTGTGATGAACATTGAGGTTACGAGAAAATGTTGAAGAGCAAATGTTATGGTGCATGTATTTACCTATTCCTGCAAACTTTTGATCAAAAATGCAACATTTCATTTTTTTTGATTCCGGTGCAGTCATATGATCCAAGCTCCAGCAAGCTCACCAAGATTGTCGTCCTTCTCATTGTCTCATCTCTCTGTTAACAATAAAGATACAGTTTGTTCGAATGCTCACTTCCATGTAATTTCGTTGTGCGATTATTGTGGAGTTCTTTGCAATTTTTCCAATCGTGCGCGTTAAACCGATGTTCAAACAAAAAAATGGTGTGTCATAACGGCAACTCACACTTTTTATAGAATTTTGAATCTGAAAGCTCAACGGTTATGGCTGTACAGCTGTTGTTGCATGCAGCTAAACAAACGCAGGTTTTTTTCGGAAAACGGTGTTTTGTTTGGGTTGCCTTCTTCATGTTCTTTTGCGGTTTCACGCTTTACTTTTCAGAACGTGTCAACAATTTTGTCGGTTTAATTTATTTGTTGCATACGACATTTTTTGTAAAAAACGACGCTTTTAATTTAATTTTTTTTCTTTTCAGGTATTTTTTTATTGGTTTGTACACAAACCTGGAGTGGCGGTGCGATGCTCCGTAATATTGTAACTGCAAACTAGAGGGGTGAAACGAATTGCAACAACGAAAAGCTATTCAACGAATTTTTTAAAACTTTTTTTAACCACTAGACTTGAAGTTAGATTTCAGATCATTCTCACGTCTGGGAGGCAATCACCGAAAACCCGCACATATCGAAACAGTTTTGTGTTTATTCGTTTAAGCAATCGATTCTAGTTGAACAACAAGCATGCAGTCCACTCAGTCGCTCGAAACAAAGATACCAACTCGAAAAAAAATACAAAATGAATTCGCTTCCGTAGGACACTTACAATCGAACTCTAAATTATAGGAAATCAGCTGAGTGGTTGGTGATTACTGATCACGGTATACATATGCTTTCTGTGCAGGCATTGCTGTGGGGGCGGAGTTTGGTTTGCACAGAAAGCATGCATACCGTAATCACTAACGAATCCGCTGATTCCCTATAATTTAGAGTTCGACTGTAAACTAAAGAGAGATAAAGTAGAGACGTTTTAATTACCGGTTTCATGAGACGTTTCAATATCATTGCTGATGAACTATGATCTATTTTTTAAAAGTGTCCCACTGATATGACGTCATGTGCCGCCAAACATGCGCTTGCCGTTCACTGCAAGCCAGACTTTCCGTTTAGCCGATTTCTTCCCGTAAACAAATGGTGAATGTCAAATCAGTCACACCAAACTGACATTTTAGTGCCTGTACTTTGACAAACGGGCGTTTTTAAAGCAAATGACGTCATTTTAGTCCGGACACGTTTGAAATAATCCACAATAGAACAGCGCACGATCGGCGTACAGGCGTTGCGCAACGCGCGCCTCGTCCGTGGGACGCCCGAGGCGCGCCAGCATCGGACGGCTCCGTCGCGTCGCCGCGTCAAAACGAGCAACTGACCGTAGATGGCAACTGCTGACTCTCGT
Source organism: Theristus sp. LFF4_11 (assembly GCA_030248135.1). NCBI lineage: Eukaryota > Metazoa > Nematoda > Chromadorea > Monhysterida > Xyalidae > Theristus > Theristus sp. LFF4_11. The sequence goes on along the minus strand of JASANC010001645.1, from coordinate 9,938 downwards.
GCGTGGCCAGTGGACATGCTGCCTTGTGGCGCCAGGTGTTTGTGGCCATGTCGTACGCGTACATCAGGATGGTCGAACCTGAATAACGGGGTGCACCAACATAAACGATGCAATCCGTCGTGACCATGAAAGGACGATCGTTACATAACCTATCAGATAATAATGAAACGTTACATAACCTTAGAAAAAACATTGGCAGTGTAGTGCTACTGGACCGGGTTGATTTATTGATGCACTATAGACAATTAGGTGGTGGTTTGGGTTGTCTTGTGTCCATGCATACATGCGGACTTGATTTAATTTGAATATTTCTTTATTACATGATACTAGGATTGAAACAGGATTGTTCGTTGACGGACATTAGAAAACCGCAGTTGTCGATTTTATGAAAGTTTAAAACATACATACTTTACAGGTTCGCTGATGTTTTACCCAGACTATAAGATCTGTCTGTCATAAAAGAGCTTCGGCAGTTCTGCCTGGTGCCGTCGCACTGACGAGCCAGGGGTAGGGTTGTTAAACAAAAATCAAAAAAAATTTTTTAAAGTGATTAAAAAACAAAAATGCCGATTTTTTTTTAAATTCGAAAAATTTTCCTCTGATATGCTCTGAAAACCTCAATTTTGGCACAATTTTTCGAAAGTTTAACAAAAATTTTCTTTGATATTTCCTCGTAAAACCTTTAGCAGTCGATTTTGGACCGTTTTACCTACTGATTTCAGGCTTGAACAACATCTGCGATGAAGTTTTTGAGCGTCCCAAAGGTTGGCTTACTATTTCCAATGCAGATAAGGTGACGATTCGCCTCGCAATCTAAATTTGAGCGTTTGAGCTGCTCCGTTTGCAAGCGTTACGTTGTCTGGTTGCTGTTTCGTGTACTGCCGTCGCGACACATCATCAGAATTGATCGAATTTCAAGCCGGTCTGTGTATTTTCACTTGGGCTGGGGACAATTAGTGACGTTATGGGGGTCAAAACACAAGAAGAGGTGTGGTAACGGTTTGGAAAAGGGGTAAATGAGGGTCACCCAAACAAAATCTGGAAAGTTCCGCCATACGGGAGTCATACGGGGGGAGGCGATTGCACATCAAATGTGGTTCTTCGAGCTCCCTGGTTGCGTACGGCTTCATATTTAAAAGTACATGTACGGTGGAGGTGGTCCTCTTCCTCTTTAATTAACACAGGAAAGAAAAAAATGACGATTTTTGTTTTTTTTTAACAACCCTAATCAGGAGTTTTACTCCAGGGTGTTGCAAAAGTTAAACCTTGACAACTTCTGAATGAATTTATAGAGGTGAACGAACCAGCAGAATAAAATAACTCGGTGCTGATTTTGGCAAAAATATCAAACCAACATCAAGCCTCAGTCAAAAAAAGAACTTTAGGTCATAGTTGTTCCAGAGCCGAGGGGTTGGGGGGGGGCCGATATAGATAGCTGGAGCAAATTTTCCAGATAGATAGATAGATAGCTGGAAAATTTTGGGGGGGGCCGCGGGGGGGGCCATGTGACTTTGGGGGGGGCGGTCAAAATTTTGAAATTTGATAAAATTTGATAGATAGATAGCTAAAACGCTAAAAAGCTATAAAAACAGCAAAATAATGCTAAAAATACACTAAAAATCAAGTATAAACGCGTATTTTACCTAAAATTAGCGAAATTTTCAAGAATTACAAGCAAAAATGGTCAATTTTGGGCAAAAATTGACTCATTTTATGTCTTCGAAGATAAAAATTTTCAGACAGATAGCTGGCTGAGAAATTTTTTTAGATAGATAATAGCTGAGCCGAAAAAACCTGTCTGATAGAGATGGATTCGAAAATTTTTTGGGGGGGGGCGGCCCCCCCAGGCCCCCCCCCCAGTAGCGAAAGTGGGGGGGGGGGGGTGGGGGGGTCCACCCCCCCCCCCCCTCAGCCGAAAATCCTGCCCGTGCACGGGCAGCAGTAGCGAAAGTGCGGGGGGGGGGGGGGTCCACCCCCCCCTCAGCCGAAAATCCTGCCCGTGCACGGGCAGATACCCGTGTACCCCCTCCCCCCCTTTACCTCGACACGGGTACTAGACTCCCCCCCACCCCCCTCCGCGAGAAAACACGGGATCGCACCCCCCCACTCACGGTGGTCAATATCATCTCAATTTTTTCCAAAAATACCGTAATTATTGCAATTTTCTTAACGTTTGTGTCTGTCCCTGCATAGATTTTGTTGTTTCTGACCAAACACGCAGCTTGTTTGCACAAAATATTCTGTATTTTACAAGAATTTCTGTGTTTTTCTAAGGCAAAAATTTGGTATTACCCGTGCGATCCCGTGCAGCCCCGTCACGAAATTTTCCTGCCTTTGCCCCCCCCCCCCCCTCCGGAAAATTTGCTGCCCGTGCACCCCCCCCCTCACCGAGAAGGCACCTGACCCCCCCCCCTCTAAAATTAGGCAAACACCCCCCCTCACCCGAGGTCCCGCTTTCGCTACTGACGGGCAGATACCCGTGTACCCCCCCTCCCCCCCTTTACCTCGACACGGGTACTAGACTCCCCCCCACCAGTACCGAAGACGAGGGGGGGGTGGGGGGGGGTACACCCCCCCAGAGCACCCGAGACCTCCGCGTGGGGGGGGGGGGGGGGGGGGGTCACGCGACACACACCCCCAAAAACCTGACACTGGACCCTCCACACCCCCCCCCCCCTCTATATTTGCTAGACACCCCCCCACCCCCCCTAGATGGACCTAAGTAACAGTGACACCCCCCAAAAATTTTCTCGGACCACCCAAAAATCATGAATTTTTGCTCAAAAATCATGATTTTTTGTCTTTAAAGACCATAATATAAGCTAAATATATGATAACTTGACATTCTTCATTGTAATTTCAAAGATTTTGCAGCAAAATTTAGTGTTTTTCCTTCAAAATTTAAGCGAAAAAATCTCATGGGTGGGGTGGGGGGTGTGCACCCCCCAGAAAATTTTCTACAATAGTGCACCCCCCCCATGGCCCACGCCTGGGGGGGGGGTGTCACTGTACCATGACTGACACCCCCACTGAAAAATTTTCGGCACCCCCCTAGCAAAAAGAGGGGGTGGGATGGTCCAGTGTGGTTTGGGGGTGGGTGTCGCGGACCCCCCCCCCCCCCCCCACGCGGAGGTCCGGGCTCGGGGGTGTCCCCCCCCCCCCCTCGTCTTCGGTACTGGTGGGGGGGAGTCTAGTACCCGTGTCGAGGTAAAGGGGGGAGGGGGGGGGGTACACGGGGTATCTGCCCGTCAGTAGCGAAAGCGGGACCTCGGGGTGAGGGGGGGTGTTTGCCTAATTTTAGAGGGGGGGGGGTCAGGTGCCTTCGGTGAGGGGGGGTGCACGGGCAGCAAATTTTCCTGAGGGGGGGGGGGGGTGCACTGGCAGAAAAATTTCGTGAGGGGGGGTGCACGGGATCGCACGGGTAATACCAAATTTTTGCCTTAGAAAAACACAGAAATTCTTGTAAAATACAGAATATTTTGTGCAAACAAGCTGCGTGTTTGGTCAGAAACAACAAAATCTATGCAGGGACAGACACAAACGTCAAGAAAATTGCAATAATTACGGTATTTTTGGAAAAAATTGAGATGAGATTGACCACCGTGAGGGGGGGGGGGGTGCGATCCCGTGTTTTCTCGCGGAGGGGGGTGAAGGGGAGTCTAGTACCCGTGTCGAGGTAAAGGGGGGGAGAAGGGTACACGGGTATCTGCCCGTGCACGGGCAGGATTTTCGGCTGAGGGGGGGGGTGGACCCCCCCCCCCCCCCCGCACTTTCGCTACTGCTGCCCGTGCACGGGCAGGATTTACGGCTGAGGGGGGGGGGGGACCCCCCCCCCCCCCCCCCGCACTTTCGCTACTGGGGGGGGCCTGGGGGGGCCGCCCCCCCCAAAAATTTTCGAATATATCTGTATCAGTGAGGTTTTTTCGGCTCAGCTATTATCTATCTAAAAAAATTTCTCAGCCAGCTATCTGTCTGAAAATTTTTATCTTCGAAGACATAAAATGAGTCAATTTTTGCCCAAAATTGACCATTTTTGCTTGTAATTCTTGAAAATTTCGCTAATTTTAGGTAAAATACGCGTTTATACTTGATTTTTAGTGTATTTTTAGCATTATTTTGCTGTTTTTATAGCTTTTTAGCGTTTTAGCTATCTATCTATCAAATTTTATCAAATTTCAAAATTTTGACCCCCAAAGTCACATGGCCCCCCCGCGGCCCCCCCCCCCCCAAAATTTTCCAGCTATCTATCTATCTATCTGGAAAATTTGCTCCAGCTATCTATATCGGCCCCCCCCAACCCCTCGGCTCTGGAACAACTATGACCTAAAGTTCTTTTTTTGACTGAGGCTTGATGTTGGTTTGATATTTTTGCCAAAATCAGCACCGAGTTATTTTATTCTGCTGGTTCGTTCACCTCTATAAATTCATTCAGAAGTTGTCAAGGTTTAACTTTTGCAACACCCTGGAGTAAAACTCCTGATTAGGGTTGTTAAAAAAAACAAAAATCGTCATTTTTTTCTTTCCTGTGTTAATTAAAGAGGAAGAGGACCACCTCCACCGTACATGTACTTTTAAATATGAAGCCGTACGCAACCAGGGAGCTCGAAGAACCACATTTGATGTGCAATCGCCTCCCCCCGTATGACTCCCGTATGGCGGAACTTTCCAGATTTTGTTTGGGTGACCCTCATTTACCCCTTTTCCAAACCGTTACCACACCTCTTCTTGTGTTTTGACCCCCATAACGTCACTAATTGTCCCCAGCCCAAGTGAAAATACACAGACCGGCTTGAAATTCGATCAATTCTGATGATGTGTCGCGACGGCAGTACACGAAACAGCAACCAGACAACGTAACGCTGCAAACGGAGCAGCTCAACGCTCAAATAGATGCAGGCGAATCATCCCCTTATCATGAAATAGTAAGCCAACCTTTGGGACGCTCAAAAACCCACCACCCCCCCCACCCCCCACACCACCCCCCCCCCCCCCCCCCCCCCCCCACCCCCCCCCCCCCCCCCCCCCCCCCCCCCCCCCCCCCCCCCCCCCCCCCCCCCCCCCCCCCCCCCCCCCCCCCCCCCCCCCCCCCCCCCCCCCCCCCCCCCCCCCCCCCCCCCGCCCCCCCCCCCCGCCCCCCGCCCCCCCCCCCCCCCCCCACCCCCCCCCTCAATCTCACCCCTCTTCTACAATATACCATCCACCCCACTCTTTACACCAATAAAAAAAAACACCAAAAAAAAAAAAAAAAACCACAAAAAACAACAAAAAAAAACCACAAAAACACTCAAAACAAACCCAAAAAAAACAAAACAACCCAAACAAAACACCTCCAAAAAACCTCTTACTCACGCAACAACACACACAACCAAACCACTCAATCAAAATCTAAAAAATTACCTTATACACACCATTAACATCTAACCCACATAAAAATCAAAAACTCCACAAAATCCACAACAAATACAAATACATCAACAAACTTATCTATTAACAAGAATGAGACAATGAGAAGGACGACAATCTTGGTGAGCTTGCTGGGCTTGGATCATATGACTGCACCACGGAATCAAAAAAAATGAAATGTTGCATTTTGATCAAAAGTTTGCAGAATAGAAAACATTCACATAACATTTTCTTCTTTCAACATTTTCTCGTAACCTCAATGTTCATCACAGAAAAAGAAAGTTGCCTTTTTTGGTACACGCGCCCATTTTGGTATCCTGTTTAGAAATACCCAGTGATGTGCAAAAAAAATTAGAGGTGCGGCGCAGTGGAATGTAAGCACGGTACACCACAGGCTTATTTTTGTACCACAGTTGTTTTGAAAGCACCAAATTAGACGGGACACCGAAAAACACCAAAGACATTTTTTGACATTCTCACTAAAACTTTGCCAACAACAGATCACAGCTGCTGTTGTCTCGTTCCACCACCCTAAACGATTTCCAACCCAAACTCTTCGCGCAAGCAATTTACAACCGACTGAAAGCAGCGAGAAGGAACGCAGGGAGAACGGAGGAGGCGGCATCGGTCGATCGTGTCTTTCAGACGACCCAACCAAATGGAGTCCAGCCGACAAAGAGGAGCATTTTCAGAAGCTACTCCGAGAGTTGGGCAATCGAAATCTGGACGCCGAAAGTTTGCCTGTGCACGGCTTTTGAAGAAATATTTGGTGAAAAGTTCTGTTTTGGCCCAGGGGCTGAAATATGTTCATATCCGTGCGACGGTGGAGGTGGCAGGCAACACGGTGCTGGTAGCACCAACATGGTGCTGGTTGTTGCAACAGGGTGCTGGTTGTTGCAACATGGTGCTGGTTGTTGCAACACGGTGATGGTTGTTGCCGCACGGTGCTGGTTGTTGCAACACGGTGCTGGTTGTTGCAACATGGTGCTGATTGCTGTAACATGGTGCTGGTTGTTGCAACACGGTGCTGGTTGTTGCAACATGGTGCTGGTTGTTGCAACATGGTGCTGTTGTGGCAACACGGTGCCAGTTGCTGTAACATGGTGCTGGTTGTTGCAACATGGTGCTGGTTGTTGCAACACGATGCTGGTTGTTGCAACATGGTGCTGGTTGTTGCAACACGGTGCTGGTTGTTGCCGCACGGGGCTGGCTGTTGATTTTAATGAAACGTTTCCAATTTCCGACTGTTGAACGCCAGGTGTGTCACCATCGAGCGTGTCTATTGGTGAACGGCGGAAACTGTTTGAGGGCTGCGTCAAGCAGGCAATCGACATTGAGAACAACGACAATGTGACGTTCTCGATTGGACTCAACGTCTTCTGCATCATGGTAAGAATAACGCGGTCATTTTCATGATGCTCTTTGCTTTGGAATGTTGAGCGATTGAAATTGAAAACAACACAAAACTTCCAGCACTTTTCTTTAACTTTTCATCTATTTGGTCTAAAACCTATCTCTCAGTGGCTCATTCATTCATAGACCGAAAACGAGAAATGAAACGCATGGGTGGACTTCGTGTTACCAAGAAGATCTCCAAGAGGAGCTTGAAAACCGACATATCGCCAATCAGCGACACAGGAAGAAACGTCAAACGTACAGTTATGCCCAGGTTAACGGGTTGTCAAATCTTGTTTTTTTGAAAAAAAAACAGCAAAACCGGTTTAGGATTTGACAGAGAGTCGATCACTGCGCGGCCACTGGACCAGTTGAAGAGCAAGCCAACTGCGGCTCATGTTGGGCGTTTGCTGGGGTTTGAAGATGTTGAGACCTTTTTCAAATATTTGAAAATCGGAAATAATGTTCAGGTTTTCCGTGCCCCATAATAAAATTATGCAATCTTCAAATCTTCAGAGTCATGTGCTGACGGGACGAATGAACATGCGAGACAAGGCGTTTGGTGTTGACAAATTGTATCGCTTGTCGGGAAACAGCAGGGCGTTGATTGTGCGTTAGACCATAAGTTAGCATAAATATCTTCAGTTTGTTTTTTGTTTTCAAATGACAGCAAACACCCAGTGTGCCATTCACACATACAGACAACATAAATGTTTTGCAATTCGGCAGCACATGCAATTTTGCCCCAATTTCAGTTTTCTGCTCATCCCCAAAACATTGATTTTTTGGAAAAAATTATTTGATTAAAATTATTATTTTTCTTGTTTCTTCTTCTTAGAAACGGGATTTTATTGGTGCGACAGTGGCAAATTAATGCTGTTTCCTTGTCGAAAGACGCCCACCCCATCCCAATTCCGAGCTCTGTCCTCGACCCGCTGCTCTGTGAAAAGTATGAAACGAGGCAGAAAGCAAACGTTCCATGTTCCATTTCAGCGGCTGTGACGGCGGCTGGCCCGAAGAAATGTGGTACGCCTACGCGACGCAACGCGCTGCAACGGACGCGAAATACCCGTATACTGCATCAGTAAAATGCCGTTTTCTATCGTTGAAACAACCTTTTTCAGTTTTGTAAAGTCAATTGTGTTTGAAATTTCAAAACAATATTGCTAAAAAAGTGTTTTGACACAAAACCATCTTTTTGGATTTCTGCTTGGACTTTTATTGGAACTTTTAGTACCACGGTAACAGTGGTTGCACGAGCAGCCAGGGTCGCATTGATCCGTTCATCACGATCACCAGCTACAGATACAAACGCTCTCCAAACGGTTGGTCGGTTCACCCATTTTTGCGTCGAACGCACCAGTGAAATTTAGTTTTTTTTATTTTTTCTCGTAGGCTACGAATGGCGCAACTATTATTCGCATTACATTGAAGACAACGTTGCAGCGATGAAAGCGGCGGTATAAAGACAAATTTGATTCTTACCAGAAAAACTCTAGCTTTTTTTATTAAGCTTAGAATTTCAAACTTAAAAACTTAAAAAAGGGTAAACTTGTTCTCCAGGTAACCCGCGGCCCAGTCGCCGTCGGACTGTTCATGTCGCGAGAAATTCGCCTGTTTGGAGCGGGTTTGCAAGCCAATAAAGTTCTCCTTCTCCAGTAATGTTCAGCAACATCCACTGAGTGACACACGTTTTAGCTTCAACCGCATTGCAGGCGTTTACACGCCAACAACTGCGTGTCCGGGCTCCGGCGACCCGGCACTGAATCACGCGATGGTTGTGTGCGGCTACGACCGGGATCCGGTGACCGGCAAGGAATACTGATCGCGAAAAATAGGTTGTTGATTCTTTTTCGTTTGGATGAAAAGGTGTTTTTTTAGAAAAAAGGATTTATAGAAGAGGAAGAGTTACCGTAAAGTCTGGCATATAAGGTCTCCGTATATAAATTTGCAAATCAAAAATTTCTGAAAAAAAGTGGAATTTCTGTGTGACAGCCTTATAAGTGGGAGGGGAGGTCTTATAAAGCGAACATTAGGAATTCCGGGTCTTATAAACGGGGTAAGATTTCGACCAAGTCAAAATTTTTGAATTTTTTGGTTTTCCCGCCGTGTGACACTCCGCCCACTTTTGGGTGGGGGTCTTACCCAGTCGGAGGAACCTTATATGCAAGACTTAACGGTATGTTTTTTCGCGCGCAGCTGGGGACTCGACTGGGGCGACCGCGGCTACGTCAAGATTCAGCTCGGAGTCAATGCGTGCAACTATGGAGATTTACGGGTGGGAGCCGATCCTCGATTCGTCGCGAGCTACTGACGCGTCAGCCTGTCAGTGACATGATACTTCTGGTATTGTTTCGTCCGGTCGCAGGTTCTCGCAGAAAAAGAAAGTTTTTGGCTTTTTTTCACAGGGTGCGTCCGTGACAGAGTGTGTAGTTCCGATGCTGACTGCAACTCGATCCCGGGCTCTGTCGCTGGAACAAAAGCGTCTGTTATCGTGCGTCTTGAAGAACGAATATGTTTTGCATAACAATTTGATTGTTTTGCAAACAAGCTCTTGGGATTTGGTAAACACTCACACATAATTAGAATTCACTAGCATTGAGCTGAAAATGGGTTTTTTGAGCATTTTAGCGAAAACTAAGCGTCCTTTTGTCTCATGGACGGTGAGCCAAGGTCAGGCAGAGGTAAAAATGGCGTCTGTGAATGTTCAGAAAGTATCGCAGATTGCACTTTTGCAAGCTGAATGCAAAACCCGTTATTCACACGTCCATTCAAAACCAGAACAATCGCAGCGTATTTTGTTTTTTGTCTTTTTTCAGTATTGCTACGACAACCAGCAGTAATTTCAGATGCTGGCTGCAATGGATACCAGGTAAACGGCAGTGCCTGGCAGCAAAAGTGAGCATCATGCGGATGCGATGAGTGTCAGCGAGCGGACAGCGCATGACGCATAATATGAGCCGTTTTCCTCGCGCGCGTTTTTCAACTTTCTTCGCTACCTCTGCAGCGAGCAGAAGTCTGCCAAACTTGCCCAGGCACACACGAAACGAACACCCAAAGTTGTGCTTGGAGCCGCGAAAAATACTTGATTGATTTTTCATTATACAAGCCAGACACGAAAAACCTATTCTGAAAATCGT